>CM057482.1:56583204-56858627 GCA_030035585.1 Dugong dugon
ATCAAATGAAGAGATAAAGAACTCAGCCAAGCACCAAATGGAGTAAAAAAAACTGACAGAGAATGGAGAGCGAGGAGAGATTCATGCAGAGGTCCCCTACCAGCTAAGGCAGCGCGGATTCACCATCTTGGACTCCTATCGGAAACCAGCAAATGGGGGTACAAGAAAGCAGCCTCACGGAGCATCCAGCAGGAGACAAAACAACCGGTAATTTGCAGTGTGTGCTTTCCCACCCACCACCCCTCTTTGCCCCGGCTCGGCCTCCTCTGCTTCCCGTGGCCACAGTCTCTTGACTGGGAAGTGCTGGCTGCTTGGATTCCACACACCCAAGCGGGCGGCTCTCTGGGTGCCATTTGTTGGCTGTTGGTGCTGCTTTTTTCCACTTCTTTTGATTTCTTCCTTGCCTCTGGCCATCTCCCCCTCCTTTTGCTTGAGTGCCTTGCGCCGTGCAGCATCTTTGTTTCTTCCTGAGGGGCTGCAGACCGCTGGCAATTTGTGATATATGCTTTCCCACTCTCTACCCTTCTTCACCCATACTTGGCCCCCTCCGCTTCCTGCGGACACAGTCTCTTGTCTAGAAACACCAGCCCACATTAGCTGGCTCTCTGAGTGCCATTTGTTGACTGCTAGTGTTGCTTTTCTTTTTCTATTTCTTTTGATTTCTCACTTGCCTCTCGCCACATCCCCCTCCTTTCACTCGAGTGCCTGGCTCCGTGAGCCATCTTTGCTTCTTCCTGAGGGGCTGCAGAGCACCGGCAATTTGTGATATATGCTTTCCCACTCTCTACCCTTCATCACCCACATTCGACCTCCTCTGCTTCCCGTGGACACAGCCTCTTGTCCAGAAACACCAGCCCGCACTGGCTGGCTCTCTGAGTGCCATTGGTTGGCTGCTAGTGTTGCTTTTTTACTTTTTTTCATGCTTCTTTTGATTTCCTGCTTGCCTCTCGCCGTCTCCCCCTCCATTTGCTCAAGTGCCTGGCTCTGTGCACCATCTTTGCTTCTTCCTGAGGGGCTGCGGAGCTCCATTCGAGTGTGGAGCTGCTTCCTGGTCTGGACTACCGAGCTGGTGGGATCCCAGGGCTTTTGTTCGTTTGTTCATTTTGAATTGTTTGTTTGTTTTCTTTTCCTTTTCTTGAGTTTGGGGCCCTTTCTGGCCAGGCGGAGCTGCGTGGCAAGGAACTCCCCTTCAGCTTCCACAGACGTGCAGAGGGAACCCCGAGGACATTTCTTTTTTTTGTTTTTTTTTTTTTCTGTTTTTTTGGGGGGCCTTTCTTGTTCTTTTTTTCTTTTTAATTTGTTTTATTTTCTTTCCCTCTTTTTCCCTTTTTTTTTTTTTTCATTGCTCAGTTTCTTGTCCCTCTATATCTTCTTTCTCTTTCTGATCCCTGAATACCAGACACTGTATACCTCTACGCCTTCTAGCCCGCTGTATTGCAACACCTGAGAGTGAGTTCCCCAGACCTCATAGCTGTAAAAGTGGGATCCCTGGGAATTTTGTGGTTCTTTAAACTTTCTGATTTTTATTTATTCATTCTTTCGTTTTCTTCCCTTTCCTCTTTCTGTTTCTCTCCATTTCATAGTCTCTCATCTCTCCATTCCAACGGCAAGCTCCCCTCGCATTCTTTTTTGTTTGTATGTTTTTGGCTCCTGTTCTTCTCTCCTGTCTCCCATATCCATCTTAGCTCCACACAAAACAATCTCCCCACTGCATCCTACCTACCTGCACCATGAGCTTGACATCACACCACCAAGCAGCACGGGCACGGCCTACTGGAACCTGCCCTGCACTGATTACTGACCCACTCTGGTGGCTGTAGTAAACACCACAAACAACCCATCCCAGTAACACCTCTTCAGCTAGACCTGCCCTGCTGTACCATATCTGAGTGACTGACCCTGCTAGTTGGAGAAGGAGGCAAAAAGTACTGCGCGCACAGATGAGCAAACAACAAAGAGCACAGTCCGCCTGCTCAGACATAGTCAATTTTTTTTTAAAAAGGGATGAAAAAACAAATCTACAATAAATAAATGAGAAAAATAACTACTTAATGTCCCAAAAACAGCAGACAAAATCTAAACATTTACAAGAACAGGACAGGATGGTTACAGTAGGAGTCCAAAATAAAACACCAGATGACTCTCTTGTAGAAGTAAATGCACTAGAACTACCTCATAGGGAATTCAAATCTCTAATACTCAGAATTCTCCAAGGTCTGAGTCAAAAGCAGACAAACATGAGGGAAAAATACACAAATTCATGGAAAATAAAGACAAAAAACTGGAAGAATTCAGGAAGATGATGCAGGAACAAAATGCAAAAATAAATTCACAACTAGGAATTATACAAAGGCAACAATTAGAAATCCAAAAGATAAACAACAAGCTTTCAGAAATGGATGATGTCATAGAAGGGCTGAGAAGCAGATTTGAAACAGTGGAAGACAGGATCAGTGGAATTGAAGACAAACACTTGGATACAACTCTGTTTGAGGAAAACTCAGAAAAAAAGAACAAAGAAAAATGAAGAGACCCTGAGAGTTATGAGGGACACAATCAAAAGCAAAAATTTTCAAGTGATTGGAAGTCCAGACCAGGGGGAGAAAACAGAAAACACAGAGAGGATCATTGAGGAACTGCTGACAGAAAACTTCCCAATATCATGAAACATGAAAAGCTAGCCATCCAAGAAGCTCAACGAACCCCATATACAACAGACCCCAAAAGAAAATCACCGAGGCATATCATATTCAGACTCGCCAAAACCAAGACAAACAAATGTCTTCTTTGGTGAAGTGTCTGTTCATTTCCTTTGCCCATTTTTTAATAGGATTATTTGTCTTTTTGTTGTAGAGGTGTTGGATTTTCTTGTAGATTATGGAGATTAGACCTTTGTCTGACTTGTACTGTCCAAACATTTGTTCCCAGTCTGTAGGTTCTCTTTTTACTCTTTTGGTGAAGTCTTCTGAAGAGCATAGGTGTTTGATTTTTAGAAGAATCCAATTATCTAGTTTATCTTTTGGGGTTTGTGCATTGATGGTTATGGTTTCTATCCTGTTAATGCCATGTATTAGGGTCTGAAGTGTTGGTCCTAACTTTTCTTCTATGAACTTTATAGTTTTGGGCTTTATATTCAAGTCTTTGATCCATTTTGAAGTAGTTTTTGTATACGGTGTGAGGTATGGGTCCTGTTTCATTTTTTTTGCAAATGGATATCCAGTTTTGCCAGCACCATTTGATAAAAAGACTGTCTTTTCCCCATCTGATGGACTTTGGGCCCTTGTCGAAGATCAGGTGACCATAGGTGGATGGATTTACATCTGGGTTCTCAATTCTGTTCCATTGGTCAATGTATCTGTCGTTGTACCAGTAACAGGCTGTTTTGACTACTGTAGCTGTATAGTAGGTTCTGAAGTCAGGTAGTGTGAGTCCTCCAACTTTATTCTTCTTCTTCAGTAGTGCTTTACTTATTCAGGGCTTCTTCCCTTTCCATATAAAGTTAATGATGAGTTTTTCCATCTCTTTGAAGAATGTTGTTGGTATTTGGATCAGGATTGCATTGTATTTGTAAATTGCCTTGGGTAGAATATACATTTTCACAATGTTGAGTCTGCCTATCCATGAGCATGGTATGCTTTTCCATTTATGTAGATCCCTTTGGGTTTCATGCAGTAGTGTTTTGTAGTTTCCTTTGTATAGGTCTTTTACATCCCTGGTCAGATTTATTCCTAAGTATTTTATCTTTTTAGGGGCAATTGAAAATTGTATTGCTTTCCTGATTTCCTTTTCATCGTTCTCCTTATTGATGTATAGGAATCCGACTGATTTTTGAATGTTTATCTTGTATCCTGCTACTCTGCTTAATGTTTCTATTAGTTCCGGTAGATTTCTGGTGGAGTCTTTAGGGTTTTCTAGGTATACTATCATATCATTTGCAAACAGTGACAGTTTAACTTCTTCATTACCAATTTGGATGCCCCTGATTTCTTTTTCTTGTCTTATTGCTCTAGCTAGAACTTCCAGCACAATGTTAAATAGGAGTGGTGATAAAGGGCATCCTTGTCTTGTTCCTGTTTTCAAGGGGAAAGTTTTCAGCCTCTCTCCATTAAGAATGATGTTGGCTGTTGGTTTTGCATAGATGCCCTTTATCATGTTGAGAAATTTCCCTTCTATACCTATTTGATTGAGAGTTTTTATCAGGAATGGGTGTTGGACTTTGTCAAATGCCTTTTCTGTGTCAATTGAGATGATCATGTGATTCTTTTCTTTCCTTTGATTTATGTGGTGGATTTTGTTGATTGATTTTCTAATGTTGAACCATCCTTGCATAGCTGGTATGAATCCTACTTGGTCGTGGTGTATTATTTTTTTGATCTGATGCTGAAGTCTATTGGCTAGAATTTTGTTGAGAATTTTTGCATCTATATTCATGAGAGATATTGGTCTGTAATTTTCTTTTTTGTGACGTCTTTGCCTGGTTTGGGTATCAGCTTTATGGTGGCTTCATAGAATGCTCTTCTATGCTCTGAAATAGCCTCAGTAGTACTGGTGCAAGCTCTTCTGTAAGTGTTTTGTAGAATTCTCCAGTGAAGTCATCTGAGCCAGGGCATTTTTTGGTTGGGAGTTTTTTTTATTACCTTTTCCATCTCTTCTCTTGTTATGGTTCTGTTCAGATTTTCAGCATCACTTTGTTGTAGTTTTGGTAGGCCGTGTGTTTCTAGAAATGTATCCATTTCCTCTAGGTTTGCAAATTTGTTGGAGTATAGTTTTTCATAATGTTCTGTTATAATCCTTTTCATTTCAGTTGGGTCTGTTGTAATGTCCCCCATTTCATTCGTTATTTCGGTTATTTGTGTCTGCTCCTGTTTTTCTTTTGTCAGTCTGGCCAGTGGTTTGTCGATGTTGTTGATTCTTTCAAATAACCAACTTTTGGTTTTGTTAATTCTTTCTATTTTTTTTCTGTTCTCTATTTCATTTATTTCTGCTCTGATCTTTACTATTTCCTTTGTTCTGGTGGTTGTGGGCTTTTTTTGCTGTTCTCTTTCTATTCGTTTGAGTTCTGTAGTTAATGTTTTGATTTTGTCCCTTTCTTCTTTTTTGATAAGTGCATCTATAGCTATAAATTGTCCTCTGATGGCTGCCTTTGCTGTGTCCCAAAGGTTTTTATATGATGTGTTTTCATTCTCATTGGATTCTAGGAATTTTCTGATTCCATCTCTGATTTCTTCCATTACCCAGTGTTGTGTAAGCAGGGTATTATTCAGTTTCCACGTAGTTGATTTTTTTCCTTGATCTTTCTATTGTTAATTTCTACCTTGATGACATTGTGGTCAGAGAACATACTTTGTATTATCTCAGTGTTTTGGATCTTGTTGAGGATTGCTCTGTGGCCTATGATGTGGTCTATTCTGGAGAACGTTCCATGTGCATTGGAAAGGAAGGTGTACTTTGCAGTGGTTGGATGGAGTGTTCTATATACGTCTATGAGGTCCAGTTGGCTGATTGTGTCCTTTAGGTCTTCTGTATCTTTGCTGAGTTTCTTTTTAGTTGTTCTGTCCTTTACTGAGAGTGGTGTGTTGAAGTCTCCTACTATTATTGTGGAACTGTCAATTTCTCTTTTCAGTGCTGTTAGAGTTTTTTTTAATGTATTTTGGAGCCCTGTCATTGGGTGCATAGATATTTATTATGGTTATGTCTTCATGATGGATCATCCCCTTAATCATTATATAGTGTCCTTCTTTGTCTTTTATGGTAGAGTTTGTTTTAAAGTCTATTTTATCTGAGATTAGTATTGCCACTCTGCTCTTTTTTGATAGTTGTTAGCTTGATATATTTTTTTCCAACCTTTGATTTTTAATAAATTCACATCTTTGTTTCTAAGGTGTGTCTCTTGTAGACAGCAAATTGATGGATCCTGTTTTCTTATCCATTCTGCCACTCTCCGTCTCTTTATGGGTGCATTGAGTCCATTTACGTTCAGTGTAATTATTGATAGATGTGAGTTTGTTGCTGTCATTTTGTAGTGCTTTTTTTTTGTGATGCTGAAGTTTTCTTTGTTCTTCTTACTCTCTTGTGCTGAGTTACTTTTGTTTGTGGATTTTGTGTTCATTTCTTTTGTTTTTGTAGGTTTTGTTTTTGTTGAGACTTTATGTTTTTCGTCTTTATTTTTATGAGTTGGTTTGTTAACTTTCTTTGTGGTTGCCATGAATTTTACCCTTATCTTTCTAAGTTTGAAGCAGTCTACCATTACTTGGTATCGCCTTGTCTTCCTTTTCATTAGAAGGTTCTATACCTATGCCGTTTATTCCCTCTTTTATTGTTTTGATGTTGTTGTCATTTATGGATTAACTGCTCTGATTCCCTGTTGTATTTCTTTTTGTTTTGGGTAGTCCTTGAAAGTTCATTTCCTAGATTGGTATCTGGCTTGTACGATCCTGCGTCCTAGTTTCTGCCTGTGAGCTGAAGCTGTTTATCCTCAGATTGAAGAACTACCTTTAATAATTCTTGTAAGTTTGGTTTGACTTTTGCATATTCCCTTAGTTTCTGTTTATCTGGAAATGACCTAATTTCACCATCAAATTTCAACAAGAGTTTTGCAGGATATATTATTCTTGGCTGACAATTTTTTTCTTTCAAGATTTTATATATGTCATCCCATTGCCTTCTTGCCTGCATGGTTTCTGCTGAATAATCTGAGCTAAGTCTTATTGTTTCTCCTCTGTATGTGACTTCTTGTTTTTCTTGAGCTACTCTCAGGATTCTTTGTTTGTCTTTGGTTTTGGCGAGTCTGAATATGATATGCCTCGGTGATTTTCTTTTGGGGTCTGTTGTATATGGGGTTCGTTGAGCTTCTTGGATGGCTAGCTTTTCATGTTTCATGATATTGGGGAAGTTTTCTGTCAGCAGTTCCTCAATGATCCTCTCTGTGTTTTCTGTTTTCTCCCCCTGGTCTGGACTTCCAATCACTTGAAAATTTTTGCTTTTGATTGTGTCCCTCATAACTCTCAGGGTCTCTTCATTTTTCTTTGTTCTTTTTTCTGAGTTTTCCTCAAACAGAGTTGTATCCAAGTGTTTGTCTTCAATTCCACTGATCCTGTCTTCCACTGTTTCAAATCTGCTTCTCAGCCCTTCTATGACATCATCCATTTCTGAAAGCTTGTTGTTTATCTTTTGGATTTCTAATTGTTGCCTTTGTATAATTCCTAGTTGTGAATTTATTTTTGCATTTTGTTCCTGCATCATCTTCCTGAATTCTTCCAGTTTTTTGTCTTTATTTTCCATGAATTTGTGTATTTTTCCCTCATGTTTGTCTGCTTTTTGACTCAGACCTTGGAGAATTCTGAGTATTAGAGATTTGAATTCCCTATGAGGTAGTTCTAGTGCATTTACTTCTACAAGAGAGTCATCTGGTGTTTTATTTTGGACTCCTACTGTAACCATCCTGTCCTGTTCTTGTAAATGTTTAGATTTTGTCTGCTGTTTTTGGGACATTAAGTAGTTATTTTTCTCATTTATTTATTGTAGATTTGTTTTTTCATCCCTTTTTAAAAAAAAATTGACTATGTCTGAGCAGGCGGACTGTGCTCTTTGTTGTTTGCTCATCTGTGCGCGCAGTACTTTTTGCCTCCTTCTCCAACTAGCAGGGTCAGTCACTCAGATATGGTACAGCAGGGCAGGTCTAGCTGAAGAGGTGTTACTGGGATGGGTTGTTTGTGGTGTTTACTACAGCCACCAGAGTGGGTCAGTAATCAGTGCAGGGCAGGTTCCAGTAGGCCGTGCCCGTGCTGCTTGGTGGTGTGATGTCAAGCTCATGGTGCAGGTAGGTAGGATGCAGTGGGGAGATTGTTTTGTGTGGAGCTAAGATGGATATGGGAGACAGGAGAGAAGAACAGGAGCCAAAAACATACAAACAAAAAAGAATGCGAGGGGAGCTTGCCGTTGGAATGGAGAGATGAGAGACTATGAAATGGAGAGAAACAGAAAGGGGAAAGGGAAGAAAACGAAAGAATGAATAAATAAAAATCAGAAAGTTTAAAGAACCACAAAATTCCCAGGGATCCCACTTTTACAGCTATGAGGTCTGGGGAACTCACTCTCAGGTGTTGCAATACAGCCGGGCTAGAAGGCGTAGAGGTATACAGTGTCTGGTATTCAGGGATCAGAAAGAGAAAGAAGATATAGAGGGACAAGAAACTGAGCAATGAAAAAAAAAAAAAAGGGAAAAAGAGGGAAAAGAAAATAAAACAAATTAAAAAGAAAAAAAGAACAAGAAAGGCCCCCCAAAAAAACAGAAAAAAAAAAAAACAAAAAAAAAGAAATGTCCTCGGGGTTCCCTCTGCACGTCTGTGGAAGCTGAAGGGGAGTTCCTTGCCACGCAGCTCCGCCTGGCCAGAAAGGGCCCCAAACTCAAGAAAAGGAAAAGAAAACAAACAAACAATTCAAAATGAACAAACGAACAAAAGCCCTGGGATCCCACCAGCTCGGTAGTCCAGACCAGGAAGCAGCTCCACACTCGAATGGAGCTCCGCAGCCCCTCAGGAAGAAGCAAAGATGGTGCACAGAGCCAGGCACTTGAGCAAATGGAGGGGGAGACGGCGAGAGGCAAGCAGGAAATCAAAAGAAGCATGAAAAAAAGTAAAAAAGCAACACTAGCAGCCAACCAATGGCACTCAGAGAGCCAGCCAGTGCGGGCTGGTGTTTCTGGACAAGAGGCTGTGTCCACGGGAAGCAGAGGAGGTCGAATGTGGGTGATGAAGGGTAGAGAGTGGGAAAGCATATATCACAAATTGCCGGTGCTCTGCAGCCCCTCAGGAAGAAGCAAAGATGGCTCACGGAGCCAGGCACTCGAGTGAAAGGAGGGGGATGTGGCGAGAGGCAAGTGAGAAATCAAAAGAAATAGAAAAAGAAAAGCAACACTAGCAGTCAACAAATGGCACTCAGAGAGCCAGCTAATGTGGGCTGGTGTTTCTAGACAAGAGACTGTGTCCGCAGGAAGCGGAGGGGGCCAAGTATGGGTGAAGAAGGGTAGAGAGTGGGAAAGCATATATCACAAATTGCCAGCGGTCTGCAGCCCCTCAGGAAGAAACAAAGATGCTGCACGGCGCAAGGCACTCAAGCAAAAGGAGGGGGAGATGGCCAGAGGCAAGGAAGAAATCAAAAGAAGTGGAAAAAAGCAGCACCAACAGCCAACAAATGGCACCCAGAGAGCCGCCCGCTTGGGTGTGTGGAATCCAAGCAGCCAGCACTTCCCAGTCAAGAGACTGTGGCCACGGGAAGCAGAGGAGGCCGAGCCGGGGCAAAGAGGGGTGGTGGGTGGGAAAGCACACACTGCAAATTACCGGTTGTTTTGTCTCCTGCTGGATGCTCCGTGAGGCTGCTTTCTTGTACCCCCATTTGCTGGTTTCCGATAGGAGTCCAAGATGGTGAATCCGCGCTGCCTTAGCTGGTAGGGGACCTCTGCATGAATCTCTCCTCGCTCTCCATTCTCTGTCAGTTTTTTTTACTCCATTTGGTGCTTGGCTGAGTTCTTTATCTCTTCATTTGATGTTTTAGGGTTTCAGGATTGTTGTTTTCTCTGTTCGGCTTAGTTTTTCGGCTCTTTGCTGTGGAGGGACAGCGTGGTGCTTCTGCCTAGAGCGCCATTTTGCCGGAACTCCTAAAGAGGACTTTTAAAAAAAAATTTATTGTACTTTAGGTGAAGGTTTACAGAACAAATAGTTTCTCATTAAACAGTCAGTACACATATTGTTTTATGACATTGGTTAACAACTCCACGACATGTCAACACTCTCACTTCTCGGCCTTGAGGACCTTTTTTTTGGTGAAAATATACATAGTCAAAGTTACACCATTTTGAAAGTTTCTACATGTACAATTTAGTGACATCAATTACATTCTTCCATTTGTGCTGCTATTCTCACTGTCCTTTTCCAAATTATTCCATCACCATTATCTTTGACTCACTGTCCCCTAGGCTTTCCATCAAACCTTTTGAGTTGCTGTGGTCGATTTGATCTCACGTAGATAATTTTTTTTTTTTTTTTGGTAACTTAGATGAAGGTTTGCAGAACAAATAGTTTCTCATTAAACAGTTAGTACACATATTGCCCCATGACATGTCAACACTGTCCCTTCTCAACCTGGAGTTGCCTATCGCCAGTTTCCCTGTCCCATCCTGCCTTCTAGTCCTTGTCCCTGGACTGCTGTCCCTCATTAGTCCTGTTTTGTTTTATGAAGCTGTCAAATTCCCGGCTGAATGATGAACTTTGGGAGGGGCTTCACCACTGAGTTAAAAGGGTGTCTGGGGGCCATACTCCCTGGGTTTCTCCAGTCTTTTAGGCCAGTAAATCTGGTCTTTTTTTGTGAGTTAGAATTCTGTTCTACATCCTTTTCCAGCTCTGTCCAGGACCCTCTGTTGTGATCCCGGTCAGAGCTGTCAGTGGGGTAGCCGGACACAATCTAGCTGTACTTGATTCTGGTGGAGTCTGGTGGAGGCCATGGTAGCTGTGGTCCATTAGTACTTTGGACTAATCTTTTCCTTGTGTCTTGTTCTCGTCATTCTCCCTTTCTCCCAAAGGGGTGAGACCAGTGCAGTATCTTAGATGGCTACTCACAGGCTTTTAAGACTCCAGACGCTACTCACCAAGGTAGAATGTAGAACATTGTCTATATAAACTGTTATACCAATTGAGCTAGATGTTCCCCAAGACCATAGTCCCCACAGCCCCCCACCCAGCAATTCAGCCCCTCAGGGAGTTTGGAAGTATCTATGGAGTTTCCATGACCTTTCCTTGTACAAGTTGTGCTGGCTTCCCCAGTAATGCGTATTGTCTTACCCCTCACCAAAGTTACCACTTACCTATTTAGTTCCCCCCCAGTCCTCCCATCCCTCATAACCAACAAAGATTGTTTCTTTTTGTGCGTAAACTTTTACATGAGTTATATAGTAGAGGTCTCATACAATATTTGTCCTTTTGTGATTGACTTATTTCACTTAGCATAATGTCCTCCAGTTTCATCCATGTTTTGAGATGCTTCACAGATTCATCGTTGTTCTTTATCTTTGCATAATACTCCATTGCGTGTATGTACCATAGTTTGTTTATCCATTCATCTGTTGATGGGCATCTAGCTTGTTTCCATCTTTTTGCTATTGTGAACAGTGCTGCAATGAATATGGGTGTGCATAAGTCTATTCGTGTGATGGCTCTTATTTCTCTAGGATATATTCCTAGGAGTGGGATTGCATTTTGTACTGCTTTTTTTTTTTTCTTGTGGTGCTGATGTTTTCTTTCTTCCTCTTCCTCTCCTGTGCTGAGTTCCTTTTGTTTTGTTGATTTTTTTTTCATTTCTTCTGTTCTTGTAGGTTTTGTTTTTACTGAGACTTTATGTTTTTCTTCTTTATTTTGATGAGCAGTTTTGTTAACTTTCTTTGTGTTTACCATGGAATTTACCCTTATCTTCCTAGATTTGAACCAGTCTATTATTACTTGGTATCACTTGGCTTCCTCTCCATTAGAAGGTTCTATATCTACACCATTTATTCCCTCTTTTATTGTTCTGATGCTGTTGTCATTTACAGATTAACCTCTCTGGTTCCCTTTTGTAATTTTTTTTTTGTTTTGCATAGTCCTTAAGAGTTCATTTCCTAGGTTGGTATCTGGCTAGTAGAGTCCTGTGTCCTACATTCAGTCTGTGGTCTGATATTGTTTGTTCTCAGATCAAAGGACTTCCTTTAATATGTCTCATAAGTTTGGTTTGGTTTTTACATAGTTCCTTAATTTCTGTTTATCTGCAAATGACCTAATTTCATCATAATATTTGAACAAGAGTTTTGCAGGATATATTATTCTTGGCTGGCAATTTTTTTATTTTCAAGGTTTTATGCATGTCATCCCATTGCCTTCTTGCCTGAGTGGTTTCTATTGAATAGTCTGAGCTTAGTCTTATTGTTTCTCCTCTGTATGTGACTTTTTGTTTTTCTTGAGCTACTCTCAGGATTCTTTGTTTGTCTTTGGTTTTGGTGAGTGTGATTATGATATGCCTCGGTGATTTTCTTTTGGGGTCTGTTCTATACGGGGTTCGTTGAGCTTCTTGGATGGCTAGCTTTTCATGTTTCATGATATTGGGGAAGTTTTCTGTCAGCAATTCTTCAATGATCCTCTCTGTGTCTTCTGTTTTCTCCCCCTGTTCTAAAACTCCTATCACTTGCAGATTTTTGCTTTTGATTGTATCCCACATAATTCTCAGGGTCTCTTCATTTTTCTTTGTTCTTTTTTCTGATTTTTCCTCAAACAGAGTTGTATCCAAGTGTTTGTCTTCAATTCTGCTGATCCTGTCTTCCACCATTTTAAATCTGCTCCTTGGCCCTTCTAGGACACTGTCCGTTTCTGAAATCTTGTTGTTTATCTTTTGGATTTCTAATTGTTGATTTTGTATAATTTCTAGTTGTGAATTTATTTTGGCATTTGTTCCTGCATCATCTTCCTGAATCCTTCCATTTTTTTGTCTGTGTTTCCATGAATTTGTCTGCCTTTTCCATGAATTTGTCTATTTTTTCCTCATTTTTGTCTGCTTTTTTGCTTAAACTCTTGGATAATTCTGAATATTAGAGATTTGAATTCCTTATCAGTTAGGTCTAGTGCCTTTTCTTCTATTAGAAGGTCATCTGGTGTTTTATTTTGGATGCCTACTGGAACCATGCTGTCCTGTTTTTGTAAATGTTTTGATATTGTCTGCTGTCTTCACAGCATTCAGTAGTTATTTTTCTCATTTATTGATTGTAGATTTGTTTGTTTTGTGCTTTTCTTTTTTTTTAATTTGGCTACATCTGAGCAGGCAGGCTGTGTGTTCTTTGTTGTTTGCTCATCTGTGGGCACAATTCTTTTCACCTCCTTCTCCAATTGGCAGGGTCAGTCGCTCAAATATGGTACAGCAGGGCAGGTCTAGCTGAAGAGGAGTTGCTGGGATGGGTTGTTTGTGGCACTTACTACAGCCGCCAGGGCAGGTCGGTAATCAGTGCAGGCCAGGTTCCTGTAGGCCATGATTGTGCTGCTTGGTGATGTGACGTTAAGTGCACGGTGCAGTTAGGCAGGATGCAGTGGGGAGATTATGATGTGTGGAGCTAAGATGGGTATGCGAGAGAGGAGAAAGGAACAAGAGCCAAAAACATACAAACAGAAAAAGAGTGTTAGGGGAGCTTACTGTTAGAGTGGAGAGATGAGAGACTATGAAAAGGAGAAGAACAAAAAGGGGAAGAAGAAGAAAAACAAGAAAAGCATGATTAAATAAAAATTAGAAAGAAAAAAGAACAGCAAAGCTTCCAGGGATCCCACCAGTGTGGCTACAAGGTCTGGGGAAGTTGTTCCCAGTTGTTGAAGTACAGCCTGGCTAGCAGGAATAGAAGTATTCAGTGCCGGGTATCCAGGGGACAGGAAGAGAAGGAAGGTATAAAGAGATGGGAAACTGAGTAATGAAGAATGACAAAAAGGGAAAGAGGGAAAAGAAAAGAAAACAAGTTTAAAGGAAAAAAAAAAAAAAAAGAACAAGAAAACTGCCCAAAAAACAGAAAAAAACCCACGAAGAGAGAAATGCTCTCAGGGATCCCTCTGTGGTCTGCGCAAGCTGACGGGGTTGGTCCCAAGTGGCACAGCACTGCCGGGCCAGAATGGGCTCCCAACTCAAGAAAAGAAAAAGAAAACAAACAAACAATTGAAAATAAACAAACAAAAGCCCCAGGATCCCACCAGTGTGACAGCACAGACCAGGAAGCAGTTCCACACTTGAACGGAGTTCCACAGCCCCTCAGGAAGAAGCAAAGATGGCGCACAGAGCCAGGTATTTGATCAAAAGGAGGAGGAGGTGGTGAGAGGTAAGGAAGAAATCAAAAGAAGTGGAAAAAAGCAACACAGCAGCCAACAAATGGCACTCAGGGAGTTGGCCAGTGTGGTTGGGTGGAATCCAAGCAGCCAGTGCTTCCTGGCCAAGAGACTGTGGCCACAGGAAGCAGAGGAGGCCGAGTGGGGGTTTAGAAGGGTGGGGGGTGGGAAAGCATATATCACCAGTTACTGGTTGTTCTGTCTCCTGCTGGAAGCTCCATGAAGCTGCTTTCTCATACCCCTCATTTGCTGGTCTCTGATAAGAGTCCAAGATGGCGGATCAGTGCTGCATTAGCTGATAGGGGACTTCTCCATGTATGTCTCCTCGCTCTCCGTTCTCTGTCAGTTTATTATTCATTTTGGTGCTTGACTGAGTTGTTTATCTCTTCATTTGTTGTTTAGGGTTTCGGGATTGCTGTTTTCACTGTTTGGCTTAGTTTTTTGGATCTTTGTTATAGATGGACGGTGTGGTGCTTCTGCCTAGAGCGCCATGTTGCCAGAAGTCCCTAAAGAGGGCTTTTGCAGCAAATTTGCCTAATGCAATATATTGTTTGATTTCTTGACTGCTGCTTCCATGGAAGTTAATTGTGGATCCAAGTAAAATGAAATCATTGACAACTTCAATCTTTTCTCCATATATCATGATGTTGCTTATTGGTCCAGTTGTGAGGATTTTGGTTTTCTTCATGTTGGAGTGTAATCCATACTGAAGGCTGTAGTCTTTGATCTTCAGCGGTAAGTGCTTCAAGTTCTCTTCACTTTCAGCAAACAAGGTTGTGTCATCTGCATATTGCACGTTGTTAATGAGCCTTCCTCCAACCTTGATGCCACGTTTTTCTTCATATAGTTCAGCTTCTCTGACTATTTATGTGTTATGTATCATGGAGCCTTGTTTTATCCACACAGAATTTAGCATCCTAATAAAAAAAATTCACAAGATTTACATGCTAAATATTTAATGATGCTTATAATTATTATTTCAGTAAGTGGTAAATACATATAAAGAATAAGTAGTTTATATAGATTGTCATGATCCATAATATTGATATGTAGCCATCCTAAACATTTCCAGGGTTGTATTAGCTTTCTGCTGCTGTTGTAACAAATTACCACAAATCAGAAACAATACAAATTTATTATGTTACAGTTCTGGAGGTCAAAGTCCTAAAATCAAGGTGTCGGCAAGGCTGCACTCTTTTTGAAAGTTGTAGGGGAGAATCTGTTCCTTGCCTTTTCCAGCTTCTGGAATTGCCCACATTCCCTGCTTGTGGCCCTGCACCACTCCAGCTTCTGCTGCCGCCATCACATTTTCTCTGACTCTGACTCTTCTGCCTTTCTCTTTAATTTATAAGGACTTCTGTGATTACATTGGACCTCCCAGATAATCTAGGATATTTATTCTCTCTATCTCAAAATCCTTAATCAAATTGGCAAAGAGCTTCTTTCTGTGAGAAGGAGAATCTGGAACTCCAAGTCTAGCCACGTGCCACCTTGTTATGAGGAAGGCACATTGCAGAAGTAGGCTAAAGAGCCTAATATCTGCTGCTGCTTTGGGAAATTTATCTTTGTGGCTCTCATGGCCCTTTAGAAACCACTTTGCCTTACTCCCTTCCTATTATCTCATAGACTCATGCTACACTATGGCAGTTCAAAATTCCCAGTTTTCCCAGTCCAGGCCTGTCCTCTAATCACATAATTTCCACTGCCTCATCCAGTTCTATTTCCTCCAGTACCTTGGGATCTGATAAAGGTAGCTCACTTCTGTAAATGGGTGGAAATTAAGTAAGCTGGTATTTGTAATATTTTGAAAAAGAGACTGGTTAATTTGAAGAAGCATCCTATATAATTCATAGATTTGACATTTCAACAATATGGCACAATTTGTCTCCCCTACCTTTTTAGGGAGAGCCGACCGGGTATATGAGGTGGGCAGAGGGGAACTGGTGCCTATCTGGGTGAGCTGACTTGGTGGGAATGGTACACAAGCCCATCTCTACTCCCTTTTCTTCAATTAGTTGTGCTCAGCAAA
Organism: Dugong dugon; assembly: GCA_030035585.1. NCBI lineage: Eukaryota > Metazoa > Chordata > Mammalia > Sirenia > Dugongidae > Dugong > Dugong dugon. The sequence goes on from CM057482.1 coordinate 56,599,111, forward strand.
TGAACAGGTGCAATGTTATTTTTAATTGAATTCCACCCTGTGGGCCTACACAGCAGCTGAAGCTGTCCATTGTGAACAGCTTTCTGCTCATTCAGAGCCACTCATGGACCCCATGAGGACATTTTTTAGTTCATCAACTGCGTCATTTATTAAGATGGGAAGCATTATAGAAAAAAAAGTACTAGCCACTCTAGAACAATCCTCAAAAAAGCAAGAAGATAAAATCCAGTGTTTGCTACTGACAATTGTCTAGTATAGCAATTGAACTCTCCAATAAAACCGATGGAAATGTTCTGTATCTGCTCAGTCCAATACAGTAGCCACTAGTCACATACAACAACTGAGTACTTGAAATGTGACTAATGTGACTGAGGAATTGAATTTCTGAACTATTTTTTTAATAGTGACTATCTTATTGGATGCAAGGATCTAGTATGATTTGGTTTATGGCACTAAATCTACAGGAATAGCTACAGAACTGAATATAATTGCTTAAGATCATCCCTTTGCCAATCCTCTGTATATTTGTGATATTTTGTTTTTTCTAAGCAAAAAGGAATATAGTAGGAGTTAATGAAACCTGCCATTTTAATCAAATAATTTTCACTTTGAGCTTATAATTTGGATGAGTAAAGATGATAACTGTAAAATGTATTTTAAGATACCATTAACTTCTGATGGAGATATAACGAAGCTATCATTTCCATACTTAAGGTTAATGAAACACTATGTGTCTTTAACATTCATTAGAGAAAAATTTGGATTGCCAAAACAAAGAAAAGGAGAAACTCTCAGAAAATGGTATGCTTGTAGTATTTCAAAAATAGAAACTTTGGGAGGAGGAAAAAAAAATTCAATCACAATTACCTTTAGCAACATGAAAGTTAAGAATGCAAGTCCCCAAATCTTTGAAAATGTTTTGTACAATCAATCTGTTAGTAAAACTTGTATTTCCCTAGCAACAAAGTAGCAGATATACTTTTCCTTCCAAGGCAATGAGGGACATACTGAACAAAACCACAATTTATATAATTCTGCAGAATGAAATAACAAGTAACATATATTGAACACTCACTTTGTGTCAAGTACTATTTTTTGCAATTTACACACATTAAATCCTTTTATCCTTTTAAGAACCCTACAGTGTCCATTGTTATAATTAGAGTTGGATAAACTGAGAGAAGTTCAGTAAGTTTTCCAAGGTCATATAGCTAGTGAATAAAGAGGACTCTAGTTTTGTGACTATAATCATGCATGTTAACATGTAAATTTAGTCCTTCCTATCTGATTATGATTGTGCTAAGCTATGATAAGGTAAAACTAAAGAAACATTTCTCTGCCATCCTGTCTAGTCAGAGAGACAGAGAAGCAAACCAAAAAAATAAAATATATTGTAAAAGAAGTATTTAATGTGTTTAAGATTTTGCGGTTACTTTCCCTATTCTCATATACCTATGTTTTTTCCTTTCTAAAATATATTGTAAAAGAAGTATTTAATGTGTTTAAGATTTTGCAGTTACTTTCCCTATTCTCATATACCTATGTTTTTTTCCTTTCTCACCATTTGTTTCCTTATAAATCTGTTAGCTGAGGAGGAGAGGCCAAGATAGTGGAGTAGTCAGACACTTTCTGTGGTCCCTCTTACAACAAAGACTTGAAAAAACAAGTGAACCGATTATACATGACAATCTAGGAGCCCTGAACATCGAAGACAAAGTTGGGGAGTCAGACTGAGTCGTAGGGGGAGGGAGGGATACTTGAGAAGCGGTGAGGGTTTGCCAGACCTGACCCGGACAGCATCCAGCAGGCTGGATTAGCTGGAGTGCGTGGGCTGAGGCAAGCAGTAGCACTCCAGATGCATTTTCCACACCAGGAGAAACTGGCTGGTGGAGAGTCTGTGCAAGCCTGAAGAACCAGGGGAAAGCAGCTCTGAATCTGCAAATGTTAAGTGCAAACATCTAACCTACTACATGGGATCAAAAAACGCTTCCTCCATCTGGGAATTACCTCTCTCTCATTTACCTGGCCCTTCCACTATCTGCTCTGGTCCTGGTTAGCTTCAGCAATTGTGCACTCCCTGGGCTGGAATTGGGACCCATCACACGCCCCGAGCCATTCTCCTGGCTTTGGAGAGGGAACAAATTAACAAGCAGGAAAAAATAATCTGCCAACTTCCTTAACCTGGGAATTCAGGGCAGGCACAAACCTTTGCCTAGGCACAGATATAAGGGGTCCATGGACTTTGAATGCCTTTCACCCCTGCCTAGACCTGTGTGGGCCCATTTCAACAGTGCAGGCCCTCGTTAGCACAGAACAACAGGGTATATACATGAAGCCTATTTTCAAAGCAACACCTGAGGGGCAGTGGCAGATTTGTGACATTTGACACCACCCTGTCCATTAAGCAGTGTCCTCAACTACTTACATTAGGGGTCTGAGGGCTGATAGCTCCATCCACTCCACCTAGCCACACGCAACAGGGGTCCATGAGTAAGTGGTGCCTCTCAGTCCTTACAGCCAACAGCACTGGGTGCCCAAAGTATGACTGCAAAACTCATCCACCTATGTGTTCTAGGGAACAGGGACACACCTTCTACCCAGCAACTCTGGAGAAGCCATCAGCTCCCTACCTTGCTCAGCACATAACCCCCTACAGCAGCCAGATACCTGTGCCTATTCCAAACACCCCTACATAGTCCTGCCTATCTAGGACTGTAGGTGACAGCCTGCACCACACACTCTGTGACCAAAGACCTGGACACCTCAGGTGAATCCACCTAAGAAAAGTAAACAGACTCCTGGGTTCACATACAAAAAGTCATCTACAAAGGAGAGTCAATAAGACGAAGCTCAGACTACTCAGCAGAAACCATGCAGGCAAGAAGGCAATGGGATGACATATATAAAAACTGGAAGGAAAAAAATTGCCAGCCAATAATTATCTATCCAGCAAAACTCTCTTAAATATGATGGCAAAATTAGGGTATTTCCAGATAAACAGAAGTTTAGGGAATTTGCAAAAACCAAACCAAAATTACAAGAAATACTAAAGGAGTCCTCCAGTTAGAAAATCAATAACATCACATAACAACCCAAGACCAGAACACAGGACAGAACAACCAGATATTAACCAAGATAAGGAAGTCACAAAAATAAATCAAAGCTAAAACACTGAACATAGGGAAACAGAAACATCAGTAGGTAAAAGATGACAATAGTAAGATAAAAAAGAGGGACAAAATGATGTAGTCATAGAAGTTTCATATAGAGAGGAAGTCAAGACAATATCAAGAAATAAAATTTTGGTTCAAACTTAGAAAAATAGAGGTAAATATTAAAGTAACCACAAAGGAAACTAACAATCCTACACACTGAAATAAAAAACAAGAAAAACATAAAGACTCAGCAAATAAAAAATCAATAATGATGAAAAGAAAATACATAAAGGAGAACAACTCAGCCCAGAAAATTGTGTCACCAAAAAAAACAGTCAATAACACACACACACAAATACATCAAAATGACAGCACTAAACTGATACTTATCAATAATTACACTGATTATTAATGGATAGAATGCACCAATAAAGAGACAGAGAGTGGCAGAATGGACAAATAAAACCACGGTCTGTCCATGTGCTGCCTACAAGAGACACAACTTAGACTCAAAGACACAAAAAAGCTAAAATTCAAAGGATGCAAAAAATATATCAAGCAAACAACAATCAAAAAAGAGCAGGAGTGGCCATATTAATCTCTGACAAAATAGACTTTAAAGCAAAATCCACCACAAAGGATAAAGAAGGACACTATATAATGACGAAAGGGTCAATACACCAGGAGGACATAACATAATAAATATTTATGCACCCAACAACAGGGCTCCAAAATACATAAAAAGAACTCTAACAGCATTGAAAAGAGAAATAGACATCATAATAATAGTAAGAGACTTCAACACGCCACTTTCAGTGAAAGACAGAACATCCAGAAAGAAATTCAATAAAGTTACAGAAGATTTAATTGCCACAAATCAACCAACAAGATCTCATAGACATATACCGAACACTCCACCAACAGCAGCCAAGTATACTCTCTTTTCCAATGCACATTGAGTGTTCCCCAGAATGGACCGCTTATTAGGCCACAGAACAAGCCTTAACAGAATCCAAAACAACAAAAGATTACAAAGCATCAGAGGCGGGGCCAAGATGGCAGAGTAGTCAGACGCTTCCGGTGGAATCTCTTACAACAAAGACCCCAAACAAGTGATTCAATTGTACATGGAAATCTGGGAGCCCTGAACATCAAAGGCAGAGGTGGGGAACTGGACTGAGTGGCACGGGGAGGGAGAGATGTTTAGGAAGCAGCGAGGAGTTGCCAGACATGACCAGGTGAGAGACTGAGCACTTCAGGCCTCAGCAGCTCAAGGGTGAGCAGTGAGACAGGCAAGCAGCAGTGCGTGGGAGGCACGTTTTCCACACTGGGAGAGACCCAGCCACTGAGAGCCTACACGGCCACCCAGAACCAGTGAGAAGCAGCCCTCATCAGTGAAAGATAAGTACTTGCGTACAGCTTACTGTTCAGATCAAAAACAACCCCCTTAGGGAAAAACATCTCTCCCATTTACCTCCCTGCTCCCTGCTCTGCACTGGATCCCAGACCAGCTTCAGCAACTGTGAAGTCCCCTGGGCCGAAAGTAGGATCCGTCACACACCCGGAGCCATTCTCCCTGACTTGAAGAGTGAACAAATTAACAGACAGGGGAAAAAATAAACTGCCAGCTCCCCTAAGCCAGGAACCCAGGGTAGGCACAGCTCATTTGCCTAGGCACAAGCATAAGGGATCGTGGACTTTGAGTACCTTTCCACCTGCATAGACTTGTGTAGGCCCATCTCAATAGCGTAGGCCCTCATTACTGCACTACAACAGGGTATGTACTGGAACTCTAACTTCAAATGTTTCAGCTGTGAAGTGGCAGGTTCTTGACATTTGACACTGCTCTGCCGATTAAGCACGGTCTTCACTTACACACATCAGGGGCCTGTTGACTGGTGGCTCCACCCACACCACCTAGCCACCTGCGATAGGGGCCCATGAATAAGAAATGCCCCCCAGTCCTTAAGCCAATAGCATTAGGTGCTCATAGTCTGGCTGCAAAACCCATCCACCTTTGTGCTCTAGGGAACAGGGACACGCCTTTCTCTTGGACACTCGGGGGGGGGGGGCATTAGCCCTCTGCCTTTCTCAGAGTGAGTCCTCCTGCTGCAGCCAGATGCCTGTGCCTACACCAATCACCCATACCTATGTAGGACTGTAAGTGAGAGCTTACACCACACACTTGGTGGCTATCTACCTGGGCACCTGAGCTGAATCAGTACAGGAGGAGTGGGCAGACTCTTGTGCTCACATACCTAGTAACAGATCTAACCACTGGGTGACAGGACATTAGAGTCTCAAAGGTGCCAGTAATTAAACTAACTCATACGAGCACCCTATTTGGTCACATCAAAACAAAACAAGAAGCTAGGACACAGTAAGCAAACATAAAATAAATAAATATAATAACTTATTGATGGCTCAGAGACAACAGTCAATATCAAATCACATAAAGAGGCAGTTCATGGTGGCTTCAGCAGGCTCCCAAAACAAAGAATCTAGAAATTTTCCAGAGGAGGAAAATTTCTTGGAATTACCGGAGGTAGAATACAAAAGATTAATATACAGAACTCTTCAAGAAATTATGCAGGAAATTAAGCAAAACACAGAACACACAATAGAGGAAATTAAAAAGATTAGAGAAAAGCATACTGACAAATTTAGCAGGCTGCAAGAATCCATAGACAGCAATCAGAAATCTGGAAGATTAACAATAAAACTTCAGAATTAGACAACTCAATAAAAAGTCATAGGAGCAGAATTGAGCCAATGGAATTCAGAATTAGTGAGATTGAAGATAAATCACTTGAAACCAACTTATATGAGGAAAAATCAGATAAAGGGATTTAAAAAAATGAAAAAATCCTAAGAATTATGTGGGACTCTATCAAGAGGAATAACCTATGAGTGATAAAAGTACCAGAATAAGGGGGATAACAGAAAATACAGAGACAATTGTTGAAGATGTGTTGGCAGAAAAGTTCCCTGGTATCGTGAAAGATGACAAGATATCCATCCAAGATGCTTATCAAACCCCACTTAAGGTAGATCCCAAAAGAAAGTCACCAAGACATATTATAATCAAACTTGCCAAAACCAAAGATAAAGAGAGAACTTTAAGAGTGGATAGGGATAAACGAAAAGTCATCTACAAAGGAGAGCCAATGAGAATAAGCTCGGACTACTCAGCAGAAACCACGCAGGCAAGAAGGCAACAGAATGACATATATAAAGCCTTGAAGGAAAAAAAAATGCCAGCCAAGAATTATATATCCTGCAAAACTGTCTCTCAAATATGATGCAAAATTAGGGCATTTCCAGGTAAACAAAAGTTTAGGGAATTTCCAAAAACCAAACCAAAATTACAAGAAATACTACAGGGAGTCCTCCGGTTAGAAAATCAGTAACATCAGATAACAACCCAAGACTAGAACACAGGACAGAGCAACCAGATATCAACCCAGATAAGGAAGTCACAAAAGTAAATCAAAGCTAAAACACTGAAAATAGGGAAACAGATGTCAATATGTAAAAGACGACCACATTAAAACAAAAAAGAAGGACCTAAAAAATGTTTCCTGAATACAGTCAAACACTTTGAGGGACAGAGTAGCAGGGGTAGGGGTCTGGGGACCATGATTTCAGGGGACAGCTAGGTCAATTGGCATAACAAATTTTATTAAGAAAATGTTCTGCAACCTACATTGGTGACTGGCATCTGGGGTCTTAAAAGCTTGCAAGCAGCCATCTAAGATGCATAAACTGGTCCCAACCACCTGGAATAAAGGAGAATGAAGAACACCAAAGACACAAGAAAAGTATTAGCCCAAGGGACAGAAAGGGCCACATAAACTAGAGACTTCATTAGCCTGAGACCAGAAGATCTAGATGGTGCCTGGCTACCACCAATGACCACCCTGACAGGGAACACAACAGAGAGTCCTGGATGGAGCAGGAGAAAGGTGGGCTGCAGAACTCAAATTCCAGTAAAGAGACCAGACTTAATTGTCTGACTGAGACTGGAGGAACCCCAGAAAGCATGGCCCCCAGATTCTCTATCAGGCCAGAACTAAAACAATTTCAGAGGCCAACTCTACAGACAGGGATTGGACCGGACTGTGGGACATAAAGTGATAATCTTGAGGAGTGTGCCTCTTAGCTTAAGTAGATACAAAAGACTAAATGGCAGCTTCTGTCTGGAGGTGAGACGGGAAGCCAGATAGGGTTAGGAACTGGCTGAATGGACATGGGGAATCAGGGGTGGAAAGGAGTAGTGTGATGTCACAGTATGGGGAGAGCAATTAGAGTCACATAACAATGTTTGTATAAATTTTTGTATGGGAAAACATTTAAAAAAATATATTACAAAACATCTTTTCTGACCATAAAGCCATAAAAGTAGAAATCAATAACAGAAAAAGCAGGGAAAATATATCACATACATGGAAACCAAACAACACCTTGCTCAAAAACTACTGGATTATAGAAGAAATCAAGGACAGAATAAAGAAATTCACAGAATCAAATGAGAATGAAAACACATCCTACCAGAACCTTTGGGACACAGCAAAAGCAGTGCTCAGAGGTCAATTTATAACCATAAATGCACACATCCAAAAAGAAGAAAGGGCCAAAATCAAAACATTAACCATACAATGCAAACAAGTAGAAAGGGAGCAGCAAAAGAAGCCCTTGGTCACCAGAAGAAAGGAAATAATAAGAATTAGAGCAGAATTAAATGAAATAGAGAATAAAAAAAACAATTGAAGGAGTTAACAAGACCAAAAGCTGGTTCTTTGAGAAGATCAACAAACTCGATAAACCACTGACCAAACTCACAAAAGAAAAACAGGAGAGGAAAGAAATAACCCCAATAAGAAATGTGATTGGTGATATCACAACAGACTCACCTGAATTTAAAAGAATCATAATAGAATACTATAAAAATTGTACTGCAACAAATTTGAAAACCTAGAGGAAAGGGACAAATTTCTAGAAACACATTACCTACATAAACTAACACAAAAAGAGGTAGAACAACTAAATAAACCTATAACAAAAGAAGAGATTGAAGAGGTAATTAAAAAACTCTTAACAAAAAAAAAGCCCTGGCCCTGAAGGCTTCACTGGAGAATTTTAGAAAACTTTCAAAGAAGAGTTAACTCCCCTACTACTAAAGGTATTTCAGAGCATAGAAAATGATGGAATACTCCTGAACTCATTCTATGAAGCAAGCATAATCATGATGTGAAAGTCAGGTAAAGACATCACAAAAAAAGAAAATTACAGACCAATATCCCTCATGAACATAGATGCAAAAATCCTCAGCAAAATTCTAACCAATAGAATTTAACAACATATCAAAAAAATAATTCACCATGACTAAGTTACATTCATACCAGATATTCAAGGATGGTTCAACATTAGAAAAACAATCAGTGTAAACCATCATATAAACAAAATAAAAGACAAGAACCACATGATCTTATCAATTGATGCAGAAAAGGCATTTGACAAAAGTCCAACATCCATTCATGATAAAAACTCTCATCGAGATAGGAAGAGAAATTCCTCAACATAACAAAAAGCATTTATACAAAGCCAACAGCCAACATCATCCTAAATGGAGACAGTTTGAAAGCATTCCACTTGAGAAAGGGAACCAGACAAGGATGCCTTTTATTACCACTTTTATTCAACACTGTGCTGGAGGTCCTAGCCAGAGCAATTAGTCTAGAAAAAGAAGTAAAGGGCATCCAAATTGGTAAGGAATAAGTAAAAGTATCCCTATTTGCAGATGATATAATCTTATACACAGAAAACACCAAAGAATCCACAAGAAAACTACTGGAAGTAATAGAAGATTTCAGCAAAGTATCAGGACACAAGATAAACATACAAAAATCAGTTGGATCCCTCTACATCAACAAAGAGAACTTTGAAGAGGAAATCATCCAGTCAATACCAATTGCAAGAGCCCCCAAGAAGATAAAATACTTAGGAAAAAATCTAACCAGAGACATAGAAGACCTATACAAAGAAAACTACAAAACACTACTTCAGGAAACCAAAAGAGACCTATATAAGTGGAAAAACATACCTTGCTCATGAATAGGAAGACTTAACATTGTGAAAATGTCAATTCTACTCAAAGCCATCTACAGATACAATGCAATATAGATCTAAATTCCAATGACATTTTTTAATGAGATGGATAAAAAAATCACCAACTTCGTATGGAAAGGGAAGAAGAAGAACAAAGTGGGAGGGCTCACGCTACCTGATTTTAGAACCTATTATATGGCCACTTTACTCAAAACAGCCTAGTACTGGTACAACAACAGACACATAGACAAATGGAACAGAATTGAGAATCCAGACATAAATTTGTCCACCTATGAGCAGCTGTTATTTGACAAAGGCCCAAATCTGTTAAATGGGGAAAAGATAGTCTCTTTAACAATGATGCTAGCAAAACTGGATATCCCTCTGGAAAAAAATGAAATAAGACCCATACCTCACACCATGTACAAAACTTAACTCAAACTGGATCAAAGACTTAAATATAAATCTAAAACGTTAAAGATCATGGAAGAAAAAATAGGGACAATGCTAGGATCCATAATACATGGCATAAAAAGAATACAAACCATAAGTAATAATGCACAAATACCAGAAGAGAAACTAGATAAGTGGGAGCTACTAAAAATCAAACTCTTATGCTCATCAAAAGATTTCACCAAAATAGTCAGAAGACAACCTACAGACTGGAAAACAATTTTGGGCTATGACATATCCGATCAGGGTCTAATCTTTAATATCTACAAGATACTGCAAAACCTCCACAACAGACAGACAAACCAATTAAAAAGTGGGCAAAGGATATGAACAGGCACTTCACCAAAGAAGACATTCAGGTGGCTAACAGACACGAGGAAATGCTCGCGATCACTAGCCATTAGAGAAATGCAAATCAAAACTACAATGAGATATCATCTCACCCCAACAAGGCTAGCACTAATCCAAAAAACACAAAATAATAAATGTTGGAATGGTTGTGGAGAGACTGGAACACTTAATACACTGCTGGTGGGAAAGTGAAGTAGCACAACCACTTTAGAAATCTATTTGGAGCTTACTTAAACAGCTGGAAATAGAAGTCCCATACGATCCAGCAATCCCACACTTTGGAATATATCCTTGAAAAATAAAAGCCGTCACAGGAATAGATATATGCATACCCATGTTCATCGCAGCAGTGTTCAAAAGAGCAAAAAGATGGAAAGAACCAAGATGCCCATCACAGACAATTGGATAAACAAATTATGGTATAACCATGCAATGGAATGCTAACGCAATGAGAAAGAATAGAATCCAAGGAACATCTCACAACATGGATGAATCTGGAAGGCATTATGCTGAGTGAAATTAGTCAGTCCCAACAGGACAAATGTTGTATGACACCACTATTATAAGAACTCTAGAAAAGTTTAAACACAGAAGAAAACATTCTTTGATAGTTATGAGAGTGGGGAGGGAGGGAGAGGAGAATTCACAAACTAGATATTAGGCAAGAATCATCTTAGATGAAGGGAAGGACAACACACAATACAGGGGAAGTCAGCATAACTGGACTAAACCAAAGCTAAGAATTTTCCTGAACACAACCAAACACTTCAAGGGACAGAGTAGCAGGGGCTGGGGTCTGAGGACCATGGTTTTGTGGGACATCTAGGTCAATTGCCATAACGAAGTTTATTAAGAAAATGTTCTACACCCCACTTTGGTGAGTGGCATCTGGGGTCTTAAAAGCTAGCAAGCAGCCATCTAAGATGTATCAATTTGTCCCAACCCACCTGGAGCAAAGAAGAATGAAGAGCACTGAAGACACAAGGAAAATACTAGCCCAAGAGACAAAAGGGCCACATAAACCAGAGACTCCATCAGCCCGAGACCAGAAGAACTGGATGGTACCCGGCTACCACCAATCACCGCCCTGACAGGGAACACAACAGAGTTCCTGACTGAGCTGGAGAAACATGTGGTGCAGAACTCATATTCATGTAAAAAGACCAAATTTAATGGTTTGACTGAGACTAGAGGAACCCCAGAAGACATGGCCCCTGGGCTGTCTGTTAACTCAGAACTAAAACCATTCCCAAAGCCCACTCTTCAGACAAAGATTAGGCTGGACTATAAAACATAAAATAATACTCCTGAAGAGTGTGCTTCTTAGTTCAAGTAGACACATGAGGCTAAATGGGCGACTCCTGTCTGTAGGAGGGATGAGAAAGCAGAAAGGGATAGGAGCTCGTTGAATGGACACAGGAAATCCAGGGTGGAATGTGGGCTGTCACATTATAGGATTTGCAACTAGGGTCATATAACAATATGTGTATAAATTTTTGTATGAGAAATTAACTTGAGCTTTAAATTTTCACCTAAAGCACAATTAAAAAAGAAAGAAAACTTTGGAGAGGTGGAGGGAAGGGAAGGCAGAAAAAAAATCTGTCAGCTGATACAGTCACCTGGTAATGTCAGGGCAATTGAAGGGGTAGATATATACTAGAACAGTGCTACTCAAATGTGGTCTGCAGATTGGTAGCATCATCATCACGTGGAAACTGGTTAGAAAATGCAAATTCTCAGGCCCTATCCCAGAGATCCCCCATGTGTCTGTCGAGTTTGTTGTACTGTGGGGGCTTGCATGTTGCTGTGATGCTGGAATCTATGCCACCAGTATTTGGATACCAGCAGGTTTCAGCTGAACTTCCAGACTAAGACAGAATAATCCAAGAAGCTGGACTATATGAAGAAGAACGGGGCATAAGGATTGGAGAAAGACTCATAAACAACCTGTGTTATGCAGATGACACAACCTTGCTTGCTGAAAGTGATGAGGACTTGAAGCACTTACTGATGAAGATCAAAGACAGCCTTCAGTATGGATTATACCTCAACAAAAAGAAAACAAAAATCCTCACAACTGAACCAATAAGCAACATCATGATAAATGGAGAAAAGATTGAAATTGTCAAGGATTTTGTTTTACTTGGATCCACAATCTACACCTATGGAAGCAGCAGTCAAGAAATCAAAAGACGTATTGCATTGGGCAAATCTGCCGCAATGTCACCTTGAAGACTAAAGTGCGCCTGACCCAAGCCATGGTATTTTCAATCACATCATATGCATGCGAAAGCTGCACAATGTATAAGGAAGAATTGACGCCTTTGAATTGTGGTGTTGGCGAAGAATATTGAATATACCACTGAGTGCCAAAAAATGAACAAATCTGTCTTAGAAGTACAATCAGAATGCTCCTTAGAAGCAAGGATGGTGAGACTACGTCTTACATACTTTGGACATGTTGTCAGGAGGGATCTGTCCCTGGAGAAGGACATCATGCTTGGTAAAGTACAGGGCCAGCAAAAAAAAAAAAAGGAAGACCCTCAATGAGATGGACTGACACAGTGGCTGCAACAATGGGCTCAAGCATAACAAGGATTGTGAGTATGGAGCCAGACCAGGCAGTGTTTCATTCTGTGGTACATTGGGTCGCTATGAGTGGAAGCCAACTCAACGCCAACTAACAACACCACCACCTCAGAGATGCTGATTCAGAATGGGAGATTGGTGGGGATGTGATAGGTGTGGGAATCCTTTGGAGTCTGGCTTCTTTTACTTAGCAAAATGCATTTAAGATTCATCCATATTCCTATTTTATGTTGAGTAATATTCTATTTTATGGATGTGCCACAGTTTGTTTATCCATTACTGGTTAAAGTGTTTACAGTTTGGGGCTATTGAATAAAGCTGATATAAGCATTTGCATATAGGTTTGTTTGGTTTTTTTCCCTATTTTATTGTGTTTTAGGTGAAAGTTTATAGCACAAATTAGTTTTTTATTCAAAAATCTATACACAAATTGTTTTGTGATGTTGTTTGAAATCTCCACAATGTGTCAGCACTATAATCCTTTCCCTTTCCAGCCTGGGTTCTCCATGTCCATTCATCCAGTTTTCCTGTCCCTTCCTGCGTTCTTGTCTTTGCTTTTGGCCAGGTGTTGCCCATGTGGTCTTGTATACTTGATTGAACTAAGAAGCATGTTCCTCACATCTGTTATTGTTTGTTTTATAAGCTTGTCTAATGTTTGGCTGAAAGGTGGACTTCAAGAGTGGCTTCAGTTCTGGGTTAGCAGGGTGTCTGAGGGCCATAGTCCTGGGATTTCCTCCAGTCTCTGTCAGACCAGTAAGTCTGGTCTTTGTGTGTGTGTGTGTGTGTGTGTGTGTGTGTGTGTGTGTGTGAATTTGAATTTTGTTCTAAATTTTTCTCCCTCTCTGTCCAGGACCCTCTGATGTGAACCCTGTCAGAGCAGTCAGTGGTGGTAACCAGGCACCATCTAGTTCTTCTGGCTCAGGTTGGTGAAGGCTATAGTTTATCTAGTCTGTTAGTCCTTTAGTCCGTTTTCCTTGTATTTTTGCTTTTCTTCATTCTCCTTTGCTCCAAACAGATGATACCAATAGATTACTTTAGATGGCCACTTGAAAGCCTATAAGATCCTAGATGCTACGCACCAAAGTAGGATGTAGAACATTTTCTGTATGAACTATGTTATGCCAATTGACCTAGATGTCCCCCAAGACCATGGTTCCCAGCCCGCAGCCCCAGTAACTCAGTTCCTTAAGGTGTTCAGATGTGTCTAGGAAGCTTCTATGACTTTGCCTTGTTCAAGTTGTGCTGATTTCCCCAATATTGTGTGTTGTCTTTCCCTTCAACAAAGTTAACACTTGCCTAGTATCTGGTTAGTGCTTTCCCCTCCCTTGTAACCATCTGTTGTGGATTGAACTGTGTCCCCCAAAAATGTGTGTCAAGTTGGCTAGGCTATGATTCCCAGTATTGAGTGGTTATCCACCATTTTGTGATCTGATGTGATTATCCTATGTGTTGTAAATCCTAACCTCTATGATGTTAATGAGGCAGAATTAGAAGCAGTTATATTAAAGAGACAGGACTCAATCTCCAGGATTAGATTGGATCTTAAGTCAATATTTTTTGAGATATAAAAGAGAGAATTGAGCAGAGAGAAGAAGGACCTCTTATCATCAAGAAAGAAGCACCAGGAACTAAGCTTGTTATTTGGACCCAAGGTCCCTGTGCTGAGAAGCTCTTACATCAGGGGAAGACTGATGACAAAGACCTTTCTCCAGAATCCACAAAGAGAAAGAGCCTTTCCCTGGAGTTGGTGCCTTGAATTCTGACTTCTAGACTCCTAAACTGTGAAAGAATAAATTTCTGTTTGTTAAACCATCCACTTGTGGTATTTGTGTTATAGTAGCACTAGATCGTATTTTTCTATGTGTAAACTTTTTCTTGGGTTTTTATAATAGTGGCCTCATACAATATTTGTGCTTTTGTGACTGACTTATTTCGCTCAGCATAATGCCCTCTAGATTCATTCTTACCATGAGATGCTTCTCAGATTCATCATTGTTCTTTATCATTGTGTAGTATTCCATTGTGCATATGTACCATAGTTTGTTTATCCATTCATCTGTTGATGGGCATTTAGGTTGTTTCCATCTCTTTGTTATTGTGAATAATGTTGCAATGAACATGGGTGTGCACATGACTATTCATGTGATGGCTCTTATTTCTCTAGGATATATTTCTAGGAGTGGGATTGCTATATTGTATGGTATTTTTATTTCTAGCTTTTTAATGAAGAGCCATATCATTTTCCATAGTGGTTGTACCATTTTACATTCTCACTAGCAGGACTTAAGAGTTCCAATCTCCCCGTAGCTTCTCCAACATTTGTTATTTTCTGTTTTTTGATTAATTCCGGTAATGTCGGGGTAAGATGATATCTCATTGTAGCTTTGATTTGTATTTCTCTATTGGCTAATGATTGCAAGCATTTCCTCATTTGTCTGTTAGCTGCCTGAATGTCTTCTTTGATGAAGTGTCTGTTCATATCCTCTGCCCATTTTTTAATTGGATTATTTGTCTTTTTGTTGTTAAAGTGTTGAAGTATTCTATAGTTTTTAGAGATTAGATCCTTGTCAGATATGTCATAGCCAAGTTTTTTTCTCAATCTGTAGGTTCTCTTTTGACTTTTTTGGTGGTGACTTTTTTTTTATACTTTAGATGAAGGTTTATAGAACAAACTAGATTCTCATTAAACAATTAGTACACATATTATTTTATGACATTGGTCACCAACTCCACGACATGTCAATACTCTCCCTTCTGGACCTTGGTTTCCAAGTCACCAGCTTTCCTGTCCCCTCTTGCCTTCTAGTCCTTGCCCCTGGACTGGTGTGCCCCTTTAGGCTCATTTTGTTTTATGGGCCTGTCTAATCTTTGGCTGAAGGGTGTACCTCAGGAAAGACTTCATTACTGAGCTGAAATGCTGTCCAGGGGCGATACTCTTGGGGTTTCTCCAGTCTCTGTCAGACCAGTAAGTCTGGTGTTTTGTTTTGTTTTGTTTTTTGAGTTAGAATTTTGTTCTACATTTTTCTCCAGCTCTATCCAGGACTATCTATTGTGATCCCTGTCAGATCAGTCAGTGGTGGTAGCTGGGCACCAGCTAGTTGTGCAGGACTCAGTCTGGTAGAGGCTGTGGTAGTTGTGGTCCATTAGTCCTTTGAACTAATTTTTCCCTTATATCTTTCATTTTCTTCATTCTCCCTTGCTCCAGATGGGGTGAGACCAGTGGCGTGTCTTAAATGGCCACTCACAAGCTTTTAAGACCCCAGATGCTACTCACCAAAGTAGAACATAAAACATTTTCTTTATAAACTATGTTCTGTCAATTGAGCTAGATGTTCCCTGAGACCATGGTCCCCATAGCCCTGTTACCACTTATCAATTGTCTAGTGAGTGTTTTCCATCCGCATCCCTTCTCTCCCTCGTAACCATCAAAGATTGTTTCTTTTTTTGTGTAAACCTTTTCATGAGTTTTTACAATAGTGGTCTCATAATATTTGTCCTTTTGTGATTGACTTATTTCACTCAGCATAATGCCCTCCAGATTCATCCAAATTGTGAGATGCTTCACAAATTCATTATTGTTCTTGATCGTTGCATAGTACTCCATTGTGTGTATATACCATAGTTTGTTTGTCCATTCATCTGTTGATGAGCATCTAGGTTGTTTCCATCATTTTGCTATTGTGAACAATGCTGCAATAAACATGGGCGTGCATATGTCTATTCATGTGACGACACTTATGTCTCTGGAATATATTCCTAGGAGTGGGATTGCTGGATCATATGATATTTCTATTTCTAGCTTTCTAAGGAAGTGTCGTATCATTTTCCAGAATGGATGTACCATTTTACATTCTCGCCAGTAGTGCATAAGAGTTCCAATCTCCTCACAGCCTCTCCAACATTTATTATTTTCTGTTGTCTTGATTAGTGCCGGTAATGCTGGGGTGAGATGGTATCTCATTGTGGTTTTGATTTGCATTTCTCTAATGGCTAGTGATCGCTAGCATTTCCTCACTTGTCTGTTAGCTGCTTGAATGTCTTCTTTGGTGAAGGGTCTGTTCATTTCCTTTGCCCATTTTTTAATTGGATTATTTGTCTTTTTGTTGTAGGGGTGTTAGATTTTCCTTTAGATTTTGGAGATTAGAACTTTGTTAGATTTGTAATAGCCAAATTTTTTTTTCAGTCTGTAGATTCTTTTTACTCTTTTCGTGACATCTTTTGATAAGTTTAAGAGTTTAATTTTTAGAAGCTCCCAGTTATCTAGTTTATCTTCCAGTGTTTGCACCTTGTTAGTTATGGTTTGTATTGTATTTATGTCATGTATTAGGGCCCCTAGTGTTGTCCCTATTTTTTCTTCCATGATCTTTATCATTTTAGGTTTTATATTTAGGTCTTTGACCTATTTTGGACTAGTTTTTTGTATGGTGTGATGTATGGGTCCTATTTCACTTTTTTACAGATCAATATCCAGTTATGCCAGTACCATTTGATAAAAAGACTGTCTTGTCCACATTTTGTGGACTTTGATCCTTTGTCAAAGATCAACTGACCACAGGTGGGTGGATCTACATCCGGGTTCTTGATTCTGTTCCATTGGTCTATGTGTCTGTCATCGTACCAGTACTAGGCTGTTTTGACTACGGTGGTTGTCTTGATGAATTGTCTGTGTGCATTTTAGAAGAAAATGTAGTCTTCTGTTGGTGGGTAGAATGTCAAATAAATATCAATTAGCTCTAGTAGTTGTTGTTGTTGGCTGCCGTCAAGTGGGTCCCCACTCATGGCAATCTCATGCACGACAGAACAAAACAATAATTGATTATGGATGAGACTTTGTTTTTATAATCCTAAAGAAGTGCTATCTTTAGAGTCCCCATGCCTACACTTTCCTATGGAGATTATTCCTGGCTCCTGAGGTTTAGGGATCATGCTGACCCAGCTGACTCTAGTGGTGTGTGCCAGTTCTCTTAGTGCTTGGTTCAGCTTCTTACTAGTGAACTTTCTTTTCTTATTACCCAATAGACAAAGTCAAAACCCTTCCATGGAGACAGACTGGAGGAACTAGCTTCTTATCATATGAATTTTTACATATTATTTGCTGATTTTAGTCATTTAGTCATTCAACAAATATTTATTGAGTGCCTACTATGTGCCAGGCTGGGAACACATAAGCCAAGTAGAAAAAAAAAGTCCCAGCCTTCAAAGGGTGCATATTCTATGGTTACGTTTCACCATCCTATCCAATGAGGTAGTCAAATGGTTACCCCAGCAGTCTAGTTTTTTAAAGATTTTTATTAGGGTAAAAGGGTACATGTTGATCCATAACGGAGGTTATCTGATCCTTGGAACTTCTGCCATTGGCCTATCTTCCAGCTCTGTTTTCCAGAGTTATAATAGAAATGACTATAGGGAGTTTATTAGAGAGATAGCATGCTTAGTTACACAGTATCTTAGGCTGGGTTCTCTAGAGAAGTAAAACCAGTGTATAAATTCATATATAGAGAAAGCGATTTATATAAACAGAGTGGCTTATGAGGTAGAAGCTGGAATGTCCCAAGCCCATGGGTCAGAATAGAGGCTTCTCCTGATTCACGTAGCCTTAGGAGCTGGCAAACCCCAAATCAGCAGGTAAGAGAGCAGGGCTGTTGCTCACAGGCTGAAAAGATCTGATGAATCCCAAAATTGGCAGGCAAGACTACAGGTAAGCTACTAGCTCAAGTCCCAAGAACCAGAGGTCAGACAAACAGGAGCCAGCTGCAGGATCCACCACCAGCAAAAAGCCCCCGAGTGCTGCCAGAATGTCCACTTATATTTGATGCAAGCCACACACCCAAGGAGACTCCCTTTTAACTGATTGGCTACTCACAGGAGATCCCATCATGGAGGTGATCACATATCAAATCTCAACAAGGAAGTGATCACAACATTATTATACAACTGCCAAAACACTGAGAATCATGGCCCAGCCAAGTTGACACACAATCTTAACCATCACATATAGCTTACTTCTGGCTGTCAATATACTGAATCTTGCCTTGACTATATTTCAGCCAGATTATTGGCATGAATCCCCTTTGTGATTTATAAACCAGAAAGTCATTGCTGTCCAGTCAATTATGACTCATGGCAACCACATATGTGCAGAGTAGAACTGTGCTCAACAGGGTTTTCAAGGCTGTGACCTTTTGGAAGTAGATATCCAGGCTTTTCTTCTGAGGCTCCTTTGGGTGGACTTCAACCACCAATCTTCAGTTAGTAGCCGAACTCTTAACCATTTGCATGACCTAGGGACTCCCTGTGATTTATAATCCCGCTCAAAAGCTGCCCAAACATTGCTACCAACTCACCTATGCTACTTCAGATCCTTTCAGCCTCTTCTGCTCCCAGGGCCTTTCCCCACCTGTTCCAGCCCAGCCATCTCTTCAGTGACTCGCTCTGTGGAAACTCTAACCAATGGCATGTGGATACAGCCCAACAGCATCTCACCGCATGCCCACACTGGTCATCTTTCACCATCTGCCATGGGTTTCCCTGTTGATGCTGAGGTATAAAAGGCTGCAGGACCAGCTCTGGGCCCACACATGTGCAAACTGGCAATGCAAGAAGATAAAAGTACTACTGGGGAGATTCTCTGACAAGTGGGAGGTGGGATTCAGTCAATACAGTCTTCTCCTTTCCTTCCATTGTGTGGGCTGTCCTGAGATATAGACAGGCATGGTCGTGATATATTCATTGAGCAGTCAGACACTCCTGATCACATTGGGTGTCTAGTTTGGTAGTGTCCCACATGCTGGCTCTCTCTTCTTTCCTGCCTTGCTTCTTTTGCCCTTGCTTATGCTCTCTAGATAATAATTTATAACTTTTGCCTTAGGCTATGTTTCTCAGGGACCCAGGGTAAGACATCATTCTTTTCTCAGTAAATATCCACTTGTAAAGGCAAGATGACATCAAAGGAAAAGCTAGTAAAAAACAGATTTTCAAAATCTCAGTAATAAACCCAATATATGAAGTTTCTGATGTGCAAATGTCTTCTCACTCTCTTTAAGCTACCTGTTCTTAAATAGTCCCCATAGGAAATATCTCAAGGGAGCCAAGATATAAAGTGTACCTTAAGGAAACAGGAACCAAGTGTTTTATTTTTTCTCATCTGCAGATAAGAAACAGAAGTCAACAGTTTTAAATAAAATGCATTTAAAAAAGCCATCTATCCCAAGTAGATGCAGGTGGAAAGTCAAGTTAGAAGTGGATAGTCAAAAGGGGGAAAAGCATAGCCTAGTTTAGAAATGAAGATGTGAGAATCTGAGCTTCCTAGGGACAACTTGCAAACACAGAAGTGTTAATAATGTGCAATCCAAAAAGAATGAGGAAGACTGGAGGGAAAAAAAGAAAGAATTGCAGGGCTGAGTACTAGAAAAGTAGTATAAAAATAGGACAGAGAATGGATGGATAGAAAGTCTCTTGAAAGATGACTGCCTTTTAATCTGAGAGGAAAAATGAATAGTAGAAATATGAAAAAAAAAACTGTTCTTTAAAGTGTTCTTCCATTTCAGAGTCAACTTTGAAACACAATTTTCTATATAGACCTAATTTTGTCATACATCTCGTTTTTCAAGTGTTCCTCAGACACCTAGTCCTGTACATGGCAACTAAAACCCACTTTCTGCCTGGTAGAAACTAAAAGCAAGTGTAAGTTTGCTGCTTTTCTGTAGAGAAAAACTTGTGTGATATTTTTCCTATTAAGCAAGAAATGCCAGCAGGGTGCAAGAAGGAGTTTGAAACTACTAGTGTGACCTCACAGAATGCTTTATAGCATTTGCCTAGTTTAAGAACAGAATTGAACAAAAGTTATTTGGAGAATTATATGGGTTAGTCAAAAGAGATTCTACAAATGTAACAATGTTGTTGTTAGTTGCTATTACGTATTGTTATGTGGTGCCGTCATTCAGATGGGCCAAGAGGATGAAGCCACCACCCAAAGCTGAGGGGGTGGAGCTGCCATGCCCAAGGGACAGGAGAATGGAGCCTACAGGGGTTGAGGGATTGGGATTGCCATTCAGATGGACTAGGAGAACAGGATACTCAAAGCTGAGGGGGCAGGATTTCCATGCCAGTGGGCCTGGAAGTTGACACTTCTGCCCAGAGCCAAAGGGCCTACATCCAGAATTAGGAGAGCAAGGCCAACACTCTGAGTCTGGAGGGTGGGGCCATTGCCCAGCTGGTGCCAGAGAACAGAGGGTTATTTTCAATCCTTGAGAGCTAATGTAATTTTTCTGTTGGGTTTTGGACTTGCATATTTTCTGTTATCACTTCTTTCTCTCCAATTTCTCACATCTGTAATAGAAATATCTACCTCATGCCTACTCCATATTGTACTTTGGAAACAGATAACTTGCATTCTAGATTTCACAGTACACAGATGAAGAGGAATATTGCCCCAGGATGAAATATGCCTAAAGTCTCACCCATATTTTATTTAGATGATTCAGAAAGTGAGATTTTGCACTTGGAGTTAAGACTTTTTGGGTGATTTGTTGGGGTGAATATATTTTGCATGTGAGAAGAGCATGAATTTTTGGGGGCCAAAGGTTGGAATGTTATGGATGGAATTGTGTCCCCAAAAAATATATGTTGTAAATCCTAACCCCTGTACCTGTGCTTATTATTCCATCTGGGAATGGGTTTCTTTGTTATGTTAATGAGACAGTATTAGTGTAGGGTATGTCTTAAATTAGTTTCTTTTTAGATATAAAAGAGCAGACTGAGCAAGCAACCAAGCAAGCAAGGTGACAAAGGGGATGATAGATGCCATGCCAGATGACCACCACATAAAGCCAAAAAGGGATAAAGACCTTCCCATAGAGTCAACAATAAAAGACTTCCTCTAGAGCCAATACCCTGCCTCCTAAGCAGTGAGTAAATAAATTTCTGTCTGTTAAAGCTAACCACTTTTGGTATTGCTGTTATCGCAACACTAGATAACTAAGACAGACAGTTGCTGTCGAGTCAGCCCCCAACTCATGGTGATCCCATGAGTTAGAGAGTAGAACTGCACCATAGGGTTTTCTTGGCTGCAGTATTCACTAAAGTAGTTAGTCATGCCTTTCTTCCGAGGAGCAGCTGGGCAGATTCAAACTGCCAACCTTTGGGTTAGCAGCTGATTGCAAGCCACTTGCACCACACAGGCTCCTTTCATGTAACCACATCTAATAGAAGATGTAGAAGAAACATATACACAAATTAATGACAAACACTTATTAAACACTATTTGTAAGGACTCTGCCAAGTGTACCTCACATCAACCCTGAGAAGTGTACACTATTCTTAAGTTTTTTTAAACACGAGCAAACAGACTTCAAGATTAAACCACTTGCTGAATATCATATAGTGAGTTCATAGAGCAGAGATATGAACGCTTTGGCCAGTCTGCACACAGCCTCCCCAGTGTTCCCACCTGGGGCTCAGTAATGGTCAGAATGGGCACTGGTGAGGGAGTTTTCACTACATGGTGGTTTACAGACGTTATTTCTCATCCCCACAAACATGTAAGTTAGGTAACTGTATTCTAACTTTGCTCATGAGTCTCAGATAAGCTGAATAGCTTATTCAAGGTAACACAGTAAGTAGAATAACCATAATTTGAACACAGGTCTACATGATTCCAAAATGTGTGGGACACTCTTTGTTTTACTTGCTTTGGTTTTTTTTTTTTACTACGCTAATGTTAGTATCAAAAGAAGATGGAAGGAATACACAGAGTCATTGTACCAAAAAAAATTGGTTGATATTTAACCATTTCAAGACATAGCATATGATCAAGAACCAATGGTACTGAAGGAAGAAGTCCAAGCTGCACTGAAGGCATTGGCAAAAAAGAAGTCTCCAGGAATTGACTGAATACTAACTGAGATGTTTCAACAAATAGATGCAGTGCTGGAAGAGCTCACTCGTCTATGCTAAGAAATTTGGAGGACAGCTACCTGGCCAACTGACTGGAAGAGATCCATATTTGCACCCACTCCAAAGAAAGGTGATCCAACAAAATGTGGAAATTATAAAACAATATCATTAATATCATACACAAGTAAAATTTTGCTGAGGATCATTCAAAAGCGGTTGCAACAGTATATCAACAGGAAACTGCCAGAAATTCAAGCTGGATACAGAAGAGGACATGGAATGAGGGATATCATTGCTGATGTCAGATGGATCATGGCTGAAAGCAGAGAATACCAGAAAGATGTTTATCTGTGTTTATTGACTATGCAAAAGCATTAGACTGTGTGAGTCATTACAAGTTATGGATAACGTTTCGAAGAATGGGAATTTAAGAACACTTAATTATGCTCAAGAGGAACCTGTAATTAGACCAATAGGCAGTCGTTCAAACAGAACACGGGGATGCTGCAAGGTTAAAAGTCAAGAAAGGGGTGCATCAGGGTTGTATCTTTAACCATATTTGTTCAATCTGTATGCTGAGCAAATAATTCGAGAAGCTGGACTATATGAAGAGGAACTTGGCATCAGCAGTGAAGGAAGGCTCAGTAACAACTTGTGATATGTGGATGACACAACCTGGCTTGCTGAAAGTGAAGAGGACTTGAAGCACTTACTGATGAAGATCAAAGACCACAGCCTTCTGTATGGATTACACCTCAAAATAAAGAAAACAAAAATCCTCATAACTGGACCAGTAAGCAACATCATGATAAATGGAGAAAAGATTGAAGTTGTCAGGAATTTCATTTTACCTGGACCCACAATCAAAACCCCTGGAAGCAGCAGTCAAAAAATCAAACGATGCATTTCATTTGGCAAATCTACTGCAAAAGATCTTTTTAAAGGGTTAAAAAGCAAATATGTCACTTAACGACTAAGGTGCACCTGACCCAAGCCATGGTGTTTTCATTCACCTCATATGCTTGTGAAAACTGGACAATGAATAAGGCAGACTGAAGAAGAATTGATGCCTTTGAATTGTGGTGTTGGAGAAGCATATTAAATATACCATGGACTGCCGGAAGAACAAACAAACCTGTCTTGGAAGAGGTACAGACAGAATGCTCCTTAAAAGCAAGAATGGCAAGACTTTGTCTCACATATTTTGGACATGTTATCAAAAGGCATTTGTCCCTGGAGAAGGACATCATGCTTGGTAAAGTAGACAGTGAGTGACAAAGAGGAAGACCCTCAATCAGATGGATTGACACAGTAGGTGCAACAATGGGCTCCAGTATAACAATGATTGTGAGGATGGCGCAGTAAAGGACAGTGTTTTGTCCTGTTGTACACAGGGTCACTGTGAGTCAGAACCAACTTGATGATGCCTAACCATAATGTAACCTGACCTTAATAGTATATTAGTAAGGTTATGAAGTTCCCAATACAGCACCTGCTGCCTTCTTTTTTTTTTAATAATATGAATATACTTATTTATTTTACTGGTTTTTTATTCTTTTTTTATTGTACTTCAGATGGTTTACAGAGCAAAATAGCTTCTCATTAAACAATTAATAAACATATTATTTTGTGACATTGGTTGCCAACCTCATGACATGTCAACACTCTCCCCTTCTTGACCTTGGGTTCCCAATCACCAGTTTTCCTGTCCCCCTTGCCTTCTTGTTTTATGGGCCTGTCTAATCTTTGGCTGAAGGGTCATCCTCAGGAGTGGCTTCAGTCTTTGTCAGACCAGCAAGCCTGGTCTTTGGCACCTGGTGCATTCTCGATGCTCAACAAATACTCACGCTCTTTTCTGTATCATCTAGAAAAGTGGGCCACATATTTCTAACACTCTAGAGGTAACCAATCATATTGATTGTTAAACAGTTCAGCACGGTGAATCAACCCTTTGTCCACTTTTTGTTTCACAGACTATTGCTAATGAGGCAAAACTAACCAGCCTTGTGACTCACCATACTTTTGTATATTGGAAAACAAGTACCTGTATGAAGGTACTTGGGAATCATCAAAGGAATTATGATTTCCTGAGAGTGGGAACTCAGAAAGCCAGAGTCTCTGCCACTGGTAAGCCACAGTCCAGTCACAGCTGATCATGTTATTTATATGATATCCTGATAGGAACCTCAGGGTCATGATTTGTCTATGTGTGTCCTAGTACAATCTCAGAAAATCTAATTTACCCTTCTAATCTTTCAGATGAGAATATTGAGACTCTGAAAGGTAAAATGCCTAGCTAGCTTGACATAGTTTTCATGTGGAAAGCAGGAAATAAAATTCCTCTTGCTGAGAGTGAGGACTATATCTAATATTCCTTCCCATTTTCAGCCTGAAGGTTAGGGGCAGCCAGTACTCAGGCTCAGCAGGAGCTGGTGAGTTACAGCCCTGAAGGTGGTTTGCTCTTTCACACTGAGAACCCAGGAGACTGTCTTCCAGTCTGCCTAGTATGTAGAATAGTATGGGTCTGTGATAGGTGGGCCTCCTAACCATACTCCCTCCTCCTTGCTGGGAGAACCTCTACTTACTGTACTCACCTTGAGTTGCGCTCTTGCCTTCACTTTGATGCAACTGCTGTTGTTGTGTGTCATCAAGTTAATTCCAACTTATAGCTGGCAAGTGTAGTGTGACTAGATCTTAGCTCAGTAGTGGCAGAAACTCTGGCTTTCTGAGGCTGTCCTTTCTGAGACCCCACGTGGAAGAGTAGATCTGCCCCTATAGGTTTTCCTTAGCTGTAATCTTTACAGGAACAGACCTCCAGGTCTTTCTCCTGCAGAGTTGCTGGGTGGGTTCGAACCATCAACCTTTTGGTTAGCAGCCAAGTACTTAACTGGTGCACCACCAGGGCTCTGAAAGGATGCAACTAAACCCATGCCAAAGAAATCCCTGTCAATAGGTAATTATCCATTGTTATGGATTGAATTGTGTCCCCCAAAAATGTATGTCACCTTGACTAAGCCGTGATTCCCAGTATTGTGTGATTGTCCACCATTTTGTCATCTGATGTGATTTTCCTATGTGTTGTGAATCCTATCTCTATGATGTTAATGAGGTGGGATTAACGGCAGTTGTGTTAACGAGGCAGGAGGGGTTGTATCTTTAGTCAATCTCTCTTGAGATATAAAAGACAGTAGCAAGCAGAGAGACAAGGGGACCTCATACCACTAAGAAAGTAAGTGCCAGGAGCAGAGCGTATCCTTTGGACCTGGGATCCCTGTGCTGAGAAGGTCCTAGACCAGGGGAAGATTGATGACAAGGACCTTCCCCCAGAGCTGACAGAGAGAGAAAGCCTTCCCCTGCAGTTGGTGTCCTGAATTCAGACTTCTAGCCTACTGGACTGTGAGAGAATAAGCTTCGGTTTGTTAAAGTCATCCACTTGTGGTATTTCTGTTACAGCAGCACTAGATAACTAAGACACCCATCCCCACAGGCCATCAATACATAGATGGCAGAATCTAGGGACTTCATAGGAACAAAAGCCTCTGGTGGTGCAGTGGTTAAGTGCTATGACTGCTAACCAAAAGGTCAGCAGTTCAAATCCACCAGCTGCTCCTTGGAAACGCTATGGGGCAGTTTTATTCTGTCCTATAGGGTGGCTATGAGTTGTAATCAACTCTATAGCAACAGGTACATGCACAGAACATGTTTTATATTCAAGACAGTGGCCCCAGCGATTTCCAAAGTTGCATGATCTTATTTATTCCTCCTAAGGACCTTATGTGAGGGAGTTATTATTTCCACTTTACAGGGAGGCCAGAGAGGCTCACAGGAGTCATTTCCCAGTTAGGAGTGGCTGAGCCACAACTTAGACCTAGGACAGTGTGCTCTTTTCATCATGAGAAAATTTTAGTTGGAGCAATATACTAATGTCAAAGTAGTCCACAGAACAAGTAACATTCTTTTCTTTTTTTTAAGTATATGATTTAGAGTGAAGGCAGCTGAAGATTTTTCTTCCTTTGTTTTAAAAAGGACTGATGTTAGAGAGTAAAACTACAAAATGAAAACCTAGATGGGTAAGTCCGTGGAAACATGGATATTTAGATCACATTTATATAGCTACCATCAACATTTAGAAAGCAAAGCTTATATTAATAGAGCAAACAGTGATGGCGATTACCCTGATAACAAAATCTCCATTATCTGTCGAGTTCAATCAGAGTCAATTTAGGATAGAAAGGATTATGTGCTCTTCTTTTCTTAAAATCAAAATTTCCGGAATGAAAACAAACCACCTGCTGGCTGGGAGCACAGGGGCTAAAGTGGCCCTGCTCAAGTCCAAGAACGATGTAGAAGCAAGCCCTGTGTCACCTCTACACACTCTCACAGTCCAAGCAAGGTCGCACTCCTTCATGCTTCTGCCCACAAAAGAGCAAACCATGATCAGAAGTCTCAATGTCTCATTAAGCCAAATTAGCCTCTGCTTCCAGGCTCACAATTTTAAGGAACTTCTTAACATATGAGTTGCATTTGATAACCAGAATTATCTAGGCATTTTATAAAATTGCCCTTATTGTCTTACCAGATGAAAAGATAGTCTCCATAAAAGGTAGCAGATGTTTGTTTTTCTTATCTTCTTGGGCAGAAAATTTTAAGCAACTGCCTCGCATCAGAAGACTAGAACTTCCATCCTGGTGTTTATGGAAGCCTTTCCCCTCCTCCCACCTGCCTTTTATCACACCAGCTATCTGTTATCAGTTTGGTGATATCTTTCCAAACTTTTTAAAGGCATGTATACACATAAATGTATCTATTAAAGGTAGTGTGTTGAGTTATTTCCTTATTTATATATCATTTTGTAACTTACCTTTTCATTCAATAGGATGTTTTGGAGGTTTGTTCACTCCACAAAAACTACTTTATCATTTCCAGCTGCTACGGTATATTGTTTAGTGTTGACTAGCCACCCTATTATTGATAGTATTGCCCAAATGTTTACAGTTTAAAAACAGTGCTGCACAAATCATCTGTCTTAGTTATCTAGTGCTACTATAACAAAAATATCACAAGTGGATGGCTTTAACAAACAAAAATTTATTCTTTTACAGTTTAGGATGCTAGAAGTCTGAAATTCAGGGCACCTGTTTCAGGGGAAGGCTTTCTCTCTCTGTCAGCTCTTGTTGTAAATATTCCCCTGGTCTAGGGGCTTCTCAGCACAGGGACCCAAGATCCAAAGGATGAGCTACTCTCATGGCTTTTCTTGCTTCTTGGTAATGAGGTCCCTCTCCTCTCTGCTCAATTCTCTCTTTTATATCTCAAAAGAGATTGACTCAAGATACAACCTAATCCTATAGATTGTGTCCTGCCTCATTAACATTACTGCCTCTAATCATTAATGTCATAGAGATTAGGATTTAGAACACATAAGACAATTACATCAGATCAAAAATGGAGGACAACCACACAGTACTGTGAATCATAGCCTAGCCAATTTGACATATATTTTGGGGGGACACAATTCAATCCATAACACCATCCTTGAGCATGTCTGCTTGTTTGTGCTGCATCATCTCCCTACAATGGTGTGGGAGGTTTTATTATTTTTCACACTTTATTGTTTTTATGCCAGCCCTGACCGTGCCTTCCAGTAGGCATAGTACACTTCCCTGCTCAGTGTTCAGGTTTGGACATGTGATTTGGATGAGGCAGTGGAATGTGATGGACTTGGTCACTGCCACAGCAGAACAGAGGCTCTCCATGTTCTCATGTGTGTCAGTGTGACCTCTTATCCTTTTGCCCTCTGTCCCCAGAACAGCATATCAAGTAAAAGGACTGTTTCTCTTCTAGGCTAAGTCCCAGAATGAGAACTCATGCAGAGAAGACAGAGCTGACAACAGCCCCCATGTAATACAACTGAGAAATAGAGGTTTGTTTTTATAACACACTCAGATATTGGGGTCATTTAGTACCTTAGCAAAAGCTGAAAAATGAAGTTAAATCCAGAGAAGTCTAATTGTTGAAGCACAAGTGAAGTCGATTCCACAAATAATTTCAAGTGGAATATTTTGAATCTCTGTTTTGGATTCTGGGGATAAATTCAGTGAATAGCAGTGAAGACAACAAAGTTCTAATGGTCAGAGTTCTTACATTTTTGTGAATGTAATAAACTTTTTAAGTTGTAATACATCCCGCCCAACTGCCTTTCTCCATACTATTTATTTATAAAGAAAGAAGAGAAAATTTAAGAAGGGCGCTTTCTTTTCCTGCTTGCTTTTGTTCTATTCTCCAACCTTCTCAAAGAAGCATGTTAGCTCTAAGCATAGACTCAACAATCTGGATTTACAACTGAAGAGCCCTTTCCTCTGGTAAACACGGGCAGCCAGTCAAACTGTTAGGAATTCGCTCACCAGCACAGTGCTCCACTTAATTTTCACAAAGGGGATGAACCGGCTTTACTCGCACCATTTTAGTTGTTGTTGTTAGGTGCCATAGAGTCAGTTCTGACTCACAGCAACCCTATGTACAACAGAAAAAAACACTGCCCCATCCTGTGCCATCCTCACAATCTTTACTCTGCTTGAGCCCATTGCTGCAGCTACTGTATCAATCCATCTCGTTGAGGGTCTTCCTCTTTTTTGATGATCCTTCACTTTACTAAGCATGATGGTCTTCTCTAGGGACTGGTTCCTCCTGATATCATCTCCAAAGTATGTGAGACCAAATCTGACCATCCTTGTTTCCAGGAAACATTCTGGCTGTAGTTCTTCCAAGACAGATTTGTTCATTCTTTTGGCAGTCCGTGGTATATTCAGTATTCTCTGCCAACACCATAATTCAAAGGTGTACTTCTTAGGTCTTCCTTATTCACTGTCCAGCTTTAACATGCATATGAAGTGAATGAAAATACCATGGCTTGGGTTAGGCGCCCCTTAGTGTTCAAATTGATATCCTTGTTTTTCAACACTTTAAAGAGATCTTTTGCAGCAGATTTGCCCAATGCAATACGTCTTCTGATTTCTTGATTGCCACTTCCATGGGTGTTGATTGTAGAGTCAAGTAGAATGAAATCCTTCAAAACTTCAATATTTTCTCTGTTTAATATGATGTTGCTTATTCATCCAGTGATGAGGATTTTTGTTTTCTCTATGTTGAAGTACAATCCATACTGAGGGAGGTATGTAGCTGTTGTTCTTCATCAGTAAGTGCTTCAAGTCCTCTTCACTTTCAGCCAGCAAGGTGGTGTCATCTGCATACTGCAGATTGTTAATGAGTCTTCCTCCAATCCTGATGCCTCCTTCTTCTTCATATAATCCAACTTCTTGGATTATTTGCTCAGAATACAGATTGAATAAGTATGGTGAAAGGATATAACCCTGATGCACACCTTTCCTTACTTTAAACCACACAGTATCTCCTTGTGCTGTTCAAACTACTGCCTCTTGGTCTATGTACAGGTTCCTCATGAGCACAACTGAGTGTTCTGGAATTTCATTCTTCACAATGTTATCTATAAATTGTTATGATCTGCACAGTTCAATACCTTTGCATAGTCAATAAAACACAGATCATCATCTTTTTTGGTATTCTCTGCTTTCAGTGAAGGCTCATCTGACATCAGCAATGATATCCCTCATTCCGGATCCTCTTCTGAATCCAGCTTGAACTTCTGGCAGTTCCCTGTCAATGTACCACTGCAACTGCTTCTGAATGATCTTCAGCAAAATATTACTTGTGTGTGATATTAATGATATTTTGTTCAATAATTTCCTCATTCGGTTGGATCACCTTTCTTTAGAATGGGCACATAGATGGATCTCTTCAAGTCAGTTGGCCAGGAAGCTGGCTGTCTTCCAAATTTATTGACATAGGGTAGTGGGCACCTCCAAGGTTGCATCCATTTGTTGAAACATCTCAGTTGGTATTCCGTCAGTTTTTGGAATCTTGTTTTTTACTAACGCCTTCAGTGCAGCTTGGACCTCTTCCTTCAGTACATTCTATTCCTGGTCATATGTTACCTCCTGAAATGGTTGAACGTCAACCAATTCTTTTTGGTACAGTGACTCTTTGTATTCCTTCCATCTTCTTTTGATGCTTCCTACATCGTTTAGTACTTTCCTCATAGAATCCATCAATATTGCAACTTGAGGTTTGAATTTTTTCTTCAGTTCTTTCAGCTTGAGAAATGCTGGGCATGTTCTTCCTTTTTGGCTTTCTAACTCCAGGTCTTCGCACATTTCATTATAATACTTTATTTTGTCTTCTCAAGCCACCTTTTGAAAACTTCTGTTCAGCTCTTTCACTTCTTCATTTCTTCTGTTTCCTTTAGCTACTCTATGTTCAAGAGCAAGTTTCAGTCTCTTCTGACATCCATTTTGGTCTTTTCTTTCTTTCTTATCTTTTCAATGACTGCTTGCTTTCTTCATGTATGGTGACCTTGCTGTCATTCCACACCCAGTCTAGTCTTTAGTCTAGTCATTAGTGTTCAATGGGTCATATCTGTTCTTGTCTCTAAATTCAGGTGGAATATACTCAGGGCTGTATTTTGCCTCTGGTGGACTTGTTCTAATTTTCTTCAGCTTCAACTTGAACTTGCATATGAACAATTGATGGTATGTTCTGCAGTTGGCCCCTGGCTTCATTCTGATGGATGATACTGAGCTTTTCCATTGTCTCTTTCCACAGATGTAGTTGATTTGATTCCTGTGTATTTCATCTGGTGAGGTCCACATGTATAGTTGCCTCTTATGTTGTTGAAAAAAGGTATTTGCAATGAAGAAGTCATTGGTCTTACAAAATTCTATCATGAGCTCTCCAGGGTTGTTTCTGTCACCAGGGCCATATTTTCCAACTGTTTCTTCTTCTTTGTTTCCAACTTTCACATTCCAGTCATCATTAATTATCAATGCATGTTGATTGCATGTTTGATCAATTTTGGACCCAGAAGTGGATAAAAAATCTTTAGTTTCTTTATCTTTGGCCTTAGTGGTTGGTGCATCAATTTTAATAGTAGTCATATTAACTGGCCTTCCTTGTATGTTTATGGATATTATCCTAACACTGATAGTGTTGTACTTCAGGATAGATCTTGAAATGTTCTTTTTGTCAATGAATGCAATGCCATTCCTCTTCAATATGTCATTCCCGGCATAGTAGACCATACGATTGTCTGATTCAAAATGGCCAATGCCAATCCATTTTAGCTTACTAATGCCTAGGATATCTATATTTATGTGTTCCATTTCATTTTTGATGACTTCCAGTTTTCCTGTACTCATACTTTGTACTTTCTACATCCCAGTTATTAATGGATGTTTGCAGCTGTTTCTTCTCAGTTTGAATCGTGCCACATCAGCAAATGAAGGTCCTGAAAGCTGACTCCATCCACATCATTAAGGTCTACTCTGAGGAGGCAGCTCTTCCCCAATTGTATCTTAAGTAACTTCCAACCTGAAGGGCTCATCTTCCAGCACTATATCAGACAACATTCCACTGCTATTCATAAGGTTTTCACTGGCTAATTACTTCAGAAGTAGACTTCCAGGTCCCTCTTCCTAGTCTGTCTTAGTCTAGAAGCTCAGCTGAAACTTGCTCACTATGGGTGGTGCTGCTGGTATTTGAAATACTGGTAGCATAGCTTCCAGCATCACAGCAACATGCAAGCCACCGCAGTATTACAAACTGACAGACATGTAAAGACTACAGCCAAAAAACCCTATGGAGCAGTTCTGCTCTGTAACATACTGGGTCACCATGAGTTGAAATTGACTCAACTGCACCAGGTTTGGTTTTTGAGGGAGAAAAATCAGCAGAATTTTCTAATTCCTTGGTGTAATAATTGAGGGTGAGAGGGCAATAAAGAATGATTTCCAAGTTTCTGGTTTATATTGAACCTACTGGTACTTTTAAGAGAGGAAGCCAGTCAAAAGTCACAGGTCCTGGGAATGATAGGCTAAGCCTTGAGTATGAGGTACCTAGGGGACACCCAGGGTCAGGTGTATGGTTTAGTTGCTGAGATCGTGGCCTCTGGAGTCAGATACCAGCTTGTGTTTGAGCCCCACATCTTCCCCTCATCAGCTATGGCTTGAGACAGTCGTTTAACATCATAGCCTTGTTTTCTCACCTATAAAGTGGAGGTAATGGTAACACATGCCTCATATAATCATTATGTATGAGTAGGAGAGTGCAGCATTCCTACATGAAACCCCACATGGACACTGCTGTACCACAAAAGCTTGTAGCCAGTCCTCCCTGGGGAATCATCAGGAGACTCCCCTACACAATTAGTGGTATGTGTGCTTCATCAGGAAGTGGGGAGGTGCCCTGGTGAGCACTGAGGGGCACTGTGGAGTCCTAAATCTTAGAGCTTCTGTTAGGTAAGTGTTTTAGGTTTTACTTTGCTTGGGCTAAACGGATTCTTCCAAAATATATCAAAATCTTGCAACTTAAATAACAGCTATTTTGCTCAATTATTTTATTGAGTGGTAAATGCCAACTTTGTTGTGTCCTAGAACTTCAGAAAATAAATTCTGGAGCCGGAAAAATAATTTCTGTATTTCTGAAAGTGATGACGTTACTATCTGGAGTGTTCAGCTGCGTCTGGAAGGTGGTTCTCCCACCTAGAGCACTGCTGGAATTAGGGTCAAGTGGTAGATGGAATGAGGGGGTCTGTCTAGGTTATTTCAGAAGAAAACGGCATCTAGAAAAATGATTTCTTCAAATATGTCCTAGTTCTGGGGTTTGGTTATTAGACAGCCTATTCAACTGTTTTGTTGTAAGGTTTAAAATGGATTAGATTCAAAAGCTTGAATTTTTTTTAATAGTCTATCAGGCTGTTGATTTGAGGTAAATGGAGACAGGTGTGATTAATTTGATTCTAAAGAACATAAAGCAAAATAAAAAATGAGGTATTAATTGAAAGCTACAGTGACAAGGAGAACATAATCTTCACTCTGAAGACGTGTTATCAGTTTATTTGGCAATACTGGAGAAAGTATTATACACAAAGAGAAATTGAAAAGCATTTTGGAAGCCGTAACACATTCAGCTAGGGTCACTGAAGATATGCACAGAAAACTCTGAGGCTGGAAGGGAGGTGCAAACCATTAAGTGCTCGACTAATAACTGAAAGATTGGTGGTTCAAACCCACCCATAAGCACCTGGAAAGAAAGCCCTGGCAATCTGCTTCTGAAAAATCAGGTTGAAAACCCTACGGAGCATAGTTCAACTCTGCAACACATGGAGTCACCATGAGTCAGAATCGACTCTGTGGCAACTGTTTTTTTTTATTTATTGGGAGGGAAACCTGAGACTATGTAGTGATACACTTCCTCTGACAACCAGAGAGGGGAAGCAGTGTGGCCCTGGGGCTCAGCCCCCAGATCTCCTGATTCTCAGCCTCATTCTATTTCTAGTAACCAGGTTTTATTTTTATTTACTTTCTGTCCTCCAGTTCAAAACCCAGCTTCTCTGTGAAGCATCACTTGGCTTCTAGTCTGAAGTGAGTCTCTGCTCTCTGACCCTGTGCCATTGCCCTCTGACACTTGCACTGCCTTGTGCCATCTCCACCCCTTTCCAAGGTTGAATGCTTGTTTAAACCTCTGGTTGCTGTGTCACTTTTCGTGGCTTTTCTTTTCTAGAGCGTACAGTTCTCGAGGGCAGGGACCACCCCAATATTTCTTATGTACAGCTAAAACTTCAAACATGATCAGAATATGAAGCCCTCCTTAGGCACTTCTCAGTTCTCACAGTGACCCTTGTGAATTTCTAGCAGTTATCCCAATTTAGCAGAAGATTGAACAGTTGAGGAAACTGAAGTTCAGAGAAGCATGTCTAAGGTCAAACCCTACTTCAAAGAAAAATTTTTGAGGGCCACAGTAGGTTGATCTCTATTTGCTTTTGTCTGTACTGCCTAACTCACAGCCTCTACTCTGGCTGTACAGAGTGACCCTGTACACAAAATTAACAGAAATCCAAGACTGCTTCTTTCCTCTTTATGCTTGTCCCTCTTCAGTCCAACCAGGTAACTCATGGAGGGAAACAGAGATGATACACCTGCGCAAGATTACAACTGCTTCTTGGAGAAACTGTGGTAAGGAAAAAGCATGCCTGGCTTCCTCTGGAATTTAGGAAGTGGCATTTGTTTTAAGGAATAAAAGAGCTTTCCCATTGTTCACTGGAAAATCTGTAGCATAAGATGACTATTCCACATCAATAAAATTGCAGGTGTTAAATGTAAATTTCCTTACAGATTTTTCAAATTGAGTTATTCTATTTTGTGATAATTCTGTATTTAATTTTCAGTAATAGAAAAGAGAAATAAAGCTTCAGACACTAAGGGGTTTTCCACAATATAATATGTGCTTTATTACAATACAAAGAAACATGAGGACAAGGCATTGAACAATCACCTTATTGTGGAATTTAGTTACTATGGTGACAATGGTGATTACAATGATTGTGAGGTTAGGTGGGCTTAGAGAGCGCACAGAGGGAAAAGGATAATCTTCAGGTCTTGAATGCCCATCTCAGAACATAGATAGAAAAATAGAAAGCTTGTACGGCAGCAATGAAGAATTCCATTACTTTTTTTAGCTGCAGGGCAGATATGGCTGAGGACCAAGCCCAGATTCTGATTATAAAAGCTGTGAAGTTTCAGTTCCATTTAAATATACAACCCACCAAACAAAAAAAAAAACCCAAACCTGTAGAGTCAATTCTAACTCACAGTGACCCGATAGGGCAGAGTAGAACTGCTCCATAGGGTTTCCAAGGAGCACCTGGTGGATTCAAACTACTGACCTTTTGGATAGCAGCCGAGTGCTTAATCACTGTGCTACCAGAGCTCCACAACCTTGCCAGGTCTCTTAAATTAAGATCCTAATATATGGGATGGGGATTATGCTGAAAAGACTCTAGGATAGCCTCCTTGATTCCCACATTGATTCCCACCTTTTTGTGATCTCTTCCCCTTGAGAGTAAGCAGGGCTGTGACTTGCTTCTAAATAACAGAATATTGCAAAGGTGTTGTGATGTATATTTTTATGAGTATGCAATTATGTTAGTTACATAAAATTGTAAGCTGGCTTCCTAGGAGACTGTCTCTACCGGAGTGGTTTTCAAGAAGCCAGCTGCTATGTTGTAAGCTATCACATGGATTGGGCCATATGGCAAGGAGCTGAGGGTGGCCTCTGGCTGATAGCCAGCAAGAAACCAAGGCCCTCAGTCTGGCAGTCTGACAGCCCATCAGGAATACTGCCAACAACCATGTGAGCTTGGAAGCAGATCCTTCCCCAGTTTAGTCTTAGATGAGACTGCAGCCCCAGTGGAAACCTTGACTGCAGACTCTGAGCAGAGGACCCAGCTAATCCATGGTCAGAATCCTGGCCCACAGAAACTGTGGGGTCATAAACTTGTGTTATTTTAGGACACTAGGTGTATAGTAATATTGTTATGGGGAAATTCGTAACTAATGCAAGGGTAGAATTTGGACAGAGAAAGATAAAGCTGACAATTTTAAACCCCAAAATACACCTAAATCTTCCTCCTTACCCTGCTGCCACTCCCAAGTGTGAGAGAACCAAACTTCTTCAAAAAGTTATTTCAGTGACTGTACCTAAGGAAGTTGCCTCAGAAGGAGATGCAAATTTTTCTCAGACCCATCCCCAGCAGTCCTGCTTGCTGCCAGCCCCATAATGTGAGTTAGCTCCCAGCAGAGCCCAGACAGAGAAGGACAAATCATCTTTAGGAAGATAAAATAAATACCAAGGAGCAGTAAGAAACTGCCAGTTTTTATCTGGAGGAGTCGGGGGAAGTATGTGTGGGAGTGAATTATAAAATATTAGATCAAAATGGACAAAGTTTCCCAAATTACTCAGGACAGCTGCTTGTTGCCCCACTTCCTTCACTGAGGTTATCTTATACATTGTAATACATTAGACTTGGTTTGTCACTGTACGCATCTAATCCAGGGCTCTCTAAACATCCTGGATGGTTTATTTTATATTTACATATAGTTAAGTTCATGTATTTTGGGCTTTGACAAATGCATTGAGTCATGTATCCACCACCAAGACTCAATGCATTTGTCAAAACCCACACTTTGTTGGGACTGTTTTGTATGGTACTACTTCATAGTAATTATGGCAAAACGATTCAATTATTATGAAGTAGTACCATACAAAACAGTCCCATTAACCTAAAATTTCCAAGCATAGTCCCTTTGGAGTCAACCGCAACTTTGCTGACCCCTGGCAACCACTAATCCATTTTCTGTCCCTAAGGCTCTTATTTTTTCATAGTGTTACATACGTGGAATCATACAATATGTAGCCCTTTAGTTCTTGCTTCTTTCACTTAGCAAACTTTAATACTTATTTAGTATTTACTAATGTGATTCAGTAGCTCAATTGTTTTTATTCTTGAGTAATATTTCACTGTATAATGTACTGCGTTTTCTTTCATTCACCAGTTTGGTAAATGAATGAATGAAGCTGCTATAAACATTAATGTACAGGTTTTTGTGTGAACATAAGTTTTCAATTCATTTCGAAAATACCCGAGACTGGGATTACTGGGACTTAGGTAAGTTATGTTTAACTTTCTAAGAAACTGCCAAACTGTCTTTCAAAGTGGCTATACAATTTTGTCCTCTGAAAAACAATGAAATGAGATTTCCTGTTGCTCTGCCGCATTGCTGGCATTTGATACTGCCATATATTTATTTTGATAGTAGCCAATCTAATTAATAATCTATTGTTGTGCTTTTATTTTTTTGTTTTGTTTCTCTAATAAAAAATACTCTTGAACATCTTTTCATATGCTTACTTGCTATTCTTATACTTTCCTTAATGAAACATCTATTCAGATGTTTTGCCCATTTAAAAAACTTGCTGTTTTCTTATTGTTGAGTTTTAAGGGTTTTTGTGTATTGTAGACACAAGTCCTTTATCAAATATAATGTATTGCAAATATTTTCTTCTACTCTGAGGCTTTCTTTTCATTCTGTTAACAGTCTTAAGCAGAGCTAAAGGTTTTGATATTATGAGGTACAATTCATCAATAATTTTTATAGGTTTTGCTTATATTGTTTCTAAAAACTCATCACCAAACACAAAGTCATGCAGATTTGTTCTTACATTTTTTTTTCTGGAAGATTTACAGATTTATGTTTTACATTTGGCACTATGATCCATTTTGAGTTAACTTTTGTATTAAGTGTAAGGTATGTGTAAAAGCTATTTATTTATTTAGCATATAGACATCCAATTGTTCTACCTTCATTTGTTGAAGTAAGTATCTTTCCTCCATTTAATTTCCTTTATACCTTTGTCAAAAATCAGTTGACATTTGTTTGGGTCTACTTCTGGGCTCTCTCTTCTGTTCTACTTAAAGGTGTATATTGTCTAACCAATACTATCCTGTCTGGATCACTGTACCTTTGCAGTAATCTGTAATTTGGGTCATTTTAGTCCTCCAGCTTTTTTTTTCCTTGTCAATTGTCTTTAACTATTCTTGTTCCTTTGCCTTCCCATATAAATTTTAGGGCCAGCTTGTTGTCAATATCTACAAAAAAGCTTGCTCGGATTTTGATTGGGGTTGCACTGAATCTGTAGATCAAACGAAGCAGAATTATCATCTCTTTGATATCCATGAACATGGTATGTCTCTTTATTTATTTATTTATTAGATTTCTTTGATTAGTGTTTTGTAATTTTCAGCATACAGATCCTAATCATATTTTGTAGACTTATACCTAGGTACTTCATTTTTTATTACAGTCATGTGTCACTTAGAGTCCACAATATGTTCTATGAAATAAGACTTTATGTAATTTAGACATTATGCGAACATCACATTATATACAGGCAGTCCTTGTGTAATGAACTTTCAACTTACATACAACCTGAAGGTACGAACCAACCCCCATAAAACCTATTATATTAAAGTCCTATGGGAGCCTGCTTCCAGTCATCCTTGTCACTGCTGCTGCTGCTGGAGCTGCTAGTAGAAGCCAGAGAAATGGGTAGCAGCAGCTTAGAGGGTGGCAGCTGGAGCAGAGTGAGAGGAAGAGAGCAAGGAGGGAGTGGAGCATGCCCAGCCCTGCCGGCTCTTCTGCCTGTCTGAGAAGCAGGAGCAGACCAGGCACCCCGCAGCCCCTGCCACTGCTATTGCTGACCTCCCTCCCACCTGACAAAGCCCAAGACCCCACACCCAGAGACATGTCCTCTGCCTCACCTGCCCTCAAAGTGTTTGGATGTGTCTATGAAACTTCTGTGCTTTTGCTTTGGTCCATTTGTGCTGACTTCCCCTATATTGTGTATTGTTGTTCCCTTCATTGAAGTTGACACTTGTCTACTATCTAGTTAGTGATGCCGCATCCCTCTCCCTCCCCATCCTAGTAACCATCAAAGAATGTTTTTTTTCTGTGTGTAAACCTTTTCTTGATTTCTTATAATAATCATCTCATACAATGTTTGTCCTTTTGTGACTGACTTATTTCACTCAGCATAATGCCCTCCAGATTCATCCATGTTGTGAGATGTTTTGAAGATTCATCATTGTTCTTTACTCTTACATAGTATTCCATTGTGTGTACATATCATAATTTGTTTATCCATTCATCTGTGGATGGGCATTTAGGTTGTGTCCATCTTTCTGCTACCGTGTAATAGTGCTACAGTGAACATGGGTGTGCATATGTCTGTTTGTGTGATGGCTGTTATTTCTCTAGGGTATATTCCTTAGGAGTGGGATTTCTGGATTGTATGGTATTTCTATTTGTAACTTTTTAAGGAAGCAGTGTATCATTTTCCAAAGTGGTTGTACCATTTTACATTCCCACGAGCAGTACATAAGACTTCCAATCTCCCCACAACCTCTCCAACATTTGTTATTTTGTGTGTTTTGGATTAGTGCCTTTTTTAACTTTCATGACAGTGAAGCATCATAGTTTTTCAGTTTGATGCAATCCAATTTATCTACTTTTTCTCGTTTTGCTATTGGTGCCATATCTCAGCATTGCTTCATCCAGGATCACAGAGATTTACTCCTATGTTTTCTTCTAAGAGTTTATTGTTTTATCTCTTACATTTAGGTTGATTTTGAGTTGATTTTTGTATATGAGGTGAAATAAAGGTGCAAATTCATTCTTTTGCATATGGCTATCCATTTATTCCAACACCATTTTTGCTGTAAAGCCTATTCTTTCCCCACTGAATTGTCAAAAATGAATTGACCATAAATATACGGGTTCATTTCAGGACTCTAAAATCCATTCCACTGATCTGTATCTCTAGCCTTAGGCCAATATTACATTGTCTTAATTACTATAGCTTTGTAGTAAGTTTTGAAATCAGGGAGTGTGAGTCCTCTGATTTTGTTCTTCTTCTTTTTCAAGACGGTTTTGTTTATCTGGGTCTCTTGCATTTTTATATGATTCTTAGGATCAGCTTGTCAATTTTTGCAAAAAAAAAAATCCAGCTGGGATCTTGATAGGGATTATATTCTTTCTGTAGATCATTTTGGGGAATATTGCCATCTAAACAATATTACATCTTATGATCCATGAACTTGATATATTTTGCCATTTAACAAGGTCTTCAGTTTCTTTAACTATGTTTTGTAGTTTTCAGCATGAAAGACTTTTAACTTCTTTTGTTGGATTTCTTCCTAACTATTTTATTCTTTTTGATGGTATTGCAAGTGAAATTGTTTTATTAATGTCATTTCCAGATTGTTCATTGCTAATGTATGAAAATACAACTGAATTTTGTATACTGACATCTTGCTGAACTTCCTTATTAATTCTAATAGCATTTTAGTGAATATCTTTGGATTTTCTATATAAATTATCATGTAATTTGTGAGTAGGGAGAGTTTTACTTCTTCTTTTCTAACCAGAATGCCTTTGATTTTTTTTTTCTTACCTAATTCCCCTGACTAGGACAAGGTAATGTTGAATAGAAGTGGTGAGAGCAGACATCCTTGTCTTGTTTCTGATTTTAAAGAGATAGTTTAAGTCTTTCACCATTAAATATGGTGGGGTTGTGGGGTTTTCATAGATGACCTTTATCAGGCTAAGGAAGTTTCCTTCTATTCCTAGCTTGTTGAAAGGGCGTTAGATATTTTCAAATGCTTATCTGTGTCTATTGAGATAATAATCTGGTTTTTGTACTTTATTAACATGGTTTATTACATTAGTTGATTTTCTATTCCTTCAGGAAAGGATCTCTGGTATATCATTCTGGGTTGACTTTTTTTTTTTTTAGCACTTTAAAAATGTTATCCCATTGTTTCCTTTCTTGTACGGTTTCCAATGAGAAAATTGCTGTAATTTTTAATCTTTGTTTATTTTTTAGTTTTTTTTTTGTGTGTGTGTGTGTGTGTTGTATGTAGATGTGTGTGAAAATTTTTTTCTCCAGTATTTTGGCATCTGTGTCTAATTTTGGAAAATTCTCAGACTTTTTTTCAACTATTTTTTAATGTCCCAATCGCTCTTTCTTATCCTTCTAAGATTCCAGTTACTCATAGTCTGTTTATTACTGTCCCACAGCTTTTGGATTCTCTGTTCTTTTTTTTTTTTTTTTTTTTTTTGTTATCTTATTTGTGTGCTTGTTTTATTTTTGTTTTTCTTTTTGTTCATTTACCTTTTTTCTGTTTGTTTTTTTAGTTTAGGGAGGTTTTATTGTCCCATCTTTAAGTTCTCTCCTTCTTTACTCAGCAGTGTCAAGTGCAATGAGCCTATAAAAGGTAGTCTTTATTTCTGTAACTGTTTTTTACTTGCTCATATTTTCCTTCTTTCTGATGAAAACC
The DNA here is from genome assembly GCA_030035585.1 of Dugong dugon. Lineage (NCBI taxonomy): Eukaryota > Metazoa > Chordata > Mammalia > Sirenia > Dugongidae > Dugong > Dugong dugon. The sequence continues at coordinate 56,640,466 of CM057482.1, forward strand.
TTTTGGACTTTACATGTTCTCTACCTTTTTTTATAAATCATAATTATTGTAATCCTCTATCTGATAGCCCTACATCTGTATCATATCTGGATTTGGTTCTGATTGCTTTCTCTCTCTCTCTCTTCTTGTTTTTTCCTTTTCCCTGCTCTGTATTTTTTTTTTTTTTAATAGCCAGATATATAGGACAATAAATACTGAGATAAATCGTTTTCATGCTTGGAGATGGGTATGTCTTTCCTTCTGCTATGCCTTTAGTATAAGGTTTTGCATTAATCTAGTTAGGAATTGGGCTAGGTTTGAAGTTTTATTTTTACTCCATATTTGTTATCATTGCCGGAGTGGATGCATATGTTCTCTGATACAATTGCTGTTTTTGGCTCACATATCTGTGGTTATGGTTATTTGATCATAGATTTCTTAGGAATGAAATATCCTACTATGTTGCTTAAGTTTTCTAAGCAGAAAAACTCTAGGTTTGCAGGGCAAAACACAAGTTGCTCTATGGCAATTTATAGATATTTTTACTCAGTTCCTAGACATAAGGCAAGTTCACATAACTAAAATGCTTTGTTTGAGGGTAATGCTGCATCATTTTCAGGAAGGATCTTGACACACAGTTACAGGTGTATACTGAGAATTTTCCTCTAAGTCTCCCGCAGAAGGGTATGCTGCCATTTACCAGAGTTATTGTGTACTGGCAAAAGGAAAATACATATATAATCCTAAAATCCTGAAATGCCACTGTGATCCAACATTCAGAGAGGGAAGCCAACAGTAATGTAGGTAAAATGTAGAGTGTTGGCCTGAATTCAACTCATAGTGTATCCTCTGGTACTGTGGGCTCACCTTGTGGTAATTTTTTGAGCTCCAGAATGGAATTAGGTATTAAGTAACATCAAACCCATTGCCATCGAGTCGATTCCAACTCATAGCGACCCTATAGGATAGAGTAGAACTGCCCCATAGGGTTTCCAAAGAGTGGCTGGTGGACTCGAACTGTCGACCTTTTGGTTAGCAAGCATAGCTCTTAACCACTGTGCCACCAGGGCTTCTTAGTAACATTGGAGTCCCCATACTGATTGCCTGATTCATGGAACAAAGGTTATGTTTGTATGAAAGGTCAGATAGAAGGAAGTCCCAGGAATGCCCCTTCTCCAAGTTATTTAACAAAGCAGTACCACATTCCTAGGGAAATTTCAGAGTTTAGTGACACTATGAAGGACTAGAAAGATAAAAGGATTTTGATTCTTAACATGTCCCATTTAGCGCTCCTTTATGGCCAGTGCAAAAATTTTAAGAATTTTTTAAAATGATCATGGATTATTGCACACTTAATCAGATAGTGATGTTGCTCAAGATATAATCTTTTAACCAGAATAAATCAATATAGTGCCTGGAACCTTCTATGCCTGGCACCTGTTATGCAGCTATTGATTTTGTTTTTTTTTCCCTAAACTTTATTGACAAAGATAATTATTGAATGCAATATGCTATATGTGGCAGGGACAGCAATACATATTTAGTGTCTTAGGGACAGCAATACGCAGTCTATGTCTGATCTCCCTTTCTCTTTCAAAATATTGTTTAGAGGAACTTTGATTATGTTAATGACTCATAATTCATCACACTGGTCCATTTCAATGATGTCATCATGTTAATTGGATCTCAAAAGTAGAATTTAGTAAGTAGTCTTTGTAAAATCCATGAATAACAAGCAGAATACATCCTAAAAAATTTCAGGGGCTTGACATATCAGTGAGGCTTCCAAAGCATGTGCCAGGAAGAATGAGACACAAAATCATTTACAAAAGTAAAGAAAAATTAATTTCTTTGAAGTCGTGCAAGAGAGTCAGCCTTCAGAAGGCTCAACAAGTCAAATATAACATACATTTAAAGAGTTAAAAATCCCACAAAACTGTCAGGGTTAATGAGTTTACACTTAGTCTGTATATAATGGAAGAAAAGTAACTTTCCCACATAAGTATCATATCAACAGAAGTCATGAAGTATCTTCAGATATCTTTAACTATTTAAGATCAAGTTTGAATTTGTTTTTGTTAGGGGATCAGCAACTGATAGGAAATTTTTGTTTTATTTACTCTGGAAACTAAAGATAAGTTATTTTTTTCTTTTTCTCGGGTGCAAAGTGTTATTTTTACCTGTCTGTGGGATGCTTAGACATAATGGCTGCAGAGGGTAATATCAGTTTCGCCTCAAATAAACCATTTCAGAAATTTTGCTTCTGTTCCTGCTTTGGAAGGTTTGGAGGTTTTGGTAACCAAGGAAGAAGTGTTTCCACCAGGGAACACAATCATGGTTTCGTTAGGTGACACTGACCATTTTGGGCTCCACATGCCACTGAAACACGTAGAGAAAAGGGTTCACTCTAAGGCTCAACATGTTATACATTTCAGGTGAGTCTGACTGAACTGGTATCTCCCCATGATGATCCTGTAGTGGATGGGACTTTCTGGTGTTTTCCGCAGGTCAGAATAGTGGTTGGATCTTAGCAAGAAAAGTGGTGTCTTATGTTGGAGAGTCTGCTTTTGCCCTTCATATCCACCCTCTACTCTCTGCATCCATCCATCCCTAAGACGTGCTTCTTTACGGGGTATGCTGACAGGCACCCTTTCTTTCTCACTGCCAGTAGGATTTCATCTTTAAACAGGGTAAATCAATATAGTGTCTGTGATGTGAGGTACAAGAGATGAAAATGTTCATTCCAATGGGTCCCTCGATGCCAAGCCATGGCTGGCAGTGGCTACTCTTCCATACTGGAGGCACAACTCCTGTCCTATGACCTTCTGTTAGAGCTAAAGTTTCTTTGCAAGCCTTAGTAGCCCCTCTCTGCAGTTGCCCTGCAGGCCCAGGGGTGGTGATGGCTTGCTGCCACCAGTAACAATGAAGTGCCTCACTGTTCTTTGTTATTTCCCATGACCTTTTCCATGTTATTGTAACTAGTCATTTTATTAAGTTTTGATCAGTGTGTCACTTGTTTCTTATCTGGAAGCTGATTAAATTGATCACTATTTCAGAAAATACCAGTAGACACAAGTGCCCGTATAAAAATATTGTCTGACAACCTGGGATTTTCTGAGCTCCCTATGACTGGAGGTATTCATCAGGGTGAGTGGAGATGACATGACATCATGGGTAGAGTGCAGAGGTGAATAAATCAATATAATTGGGCTGTCTTCTCTATGAAGTCTGGAGGAATACAACGATCAGAAAACCATTAGACCTAATGTACTTTACAGTCTCTCCTAACCCTGCCTGTGGTGATAATCCTCTCCAGCATGAGTTCTCACCTGGCTTGAGGAACAAGTTTTATGCTTACCTACTAAATGTGTGTGATATAAGTGCTTAAAATAATCTGCCTTTAGCAAAAGTTCCTAAATAGCCAAAGAAATTTTGAAGAACAAAGTAGGAGGCTTCACACTTCCCAAGTTCAAAATATATTATACAGCTACAATAATCACAGAGCCTGGTACTGGTTTAATGATAGACACATAGACCAATGGACTAGAATTTAAAATCCAGAAATAAATCCATATGTCTATGGTCAACTGATTTTTGACGAAGGTACTAAGTCCACTCAAAGAGGAAAAAAAAATCTCCTCAGTGAATGAGCTGGAAAAATTAAATTTCCTCATGCAGACAAATGAAGCAAGATCCATACCTCACACCATACAGAAAAACTAATTCAAAATGGATCAAGGACCTAAATGTTAAATCTAAAGCCATAAAATTCTTGGAATAAAATATACAGGTGAAGGGAAGTGACCTAATTTTTTTCAGTGATAGATTATCAAACCCAACAAAGAATGCACAAGAATAAAAATACAAAATAGATACTTAGGACCTCATAAAAATTAAATAATGATGTTCATCAAAACTAAGATTAAAAAAAAGCAAAACAGAAAATAACAAATGTTAGTAAGGATGTGGGGAAATTGAAACCCTTATCCACTGGTGGTGGGAATGCAAAATGGTATAGCAGTTGTAGAAAACAGTGCTGTGGTTCCTCAAAAGACCAAAAATAGAACTACATATGTCCCAGCAATTTCACTGCTAGGAATATATCCGTGAAAGCAGCAACGCAATTAGACATATGTACACCAATGTTCATTGCAGCATTATTGTCATTAGGTGCCATGGAGTCACTTCCGAATCATAGCCACCCCATTCACAACAGAACGAAGCACTGCCTGGTCCTGTGCCATCCTCCTAATCGTTATGTTTCAGCCCGTTGTTGCAGCCACAACGTCAATCCATCCCATTGAGAGTTTCTCTTTTTTGCTGACTTCTACCAAGAATTATGTCCTTCTCCAGGGACTGATCCCTCCTGATAATATGTCCAAGGAGCATTCTGGGTGCACTTCTTCCAAGACAGATTTGTTTGTTCTTTTGACAGTCCATGGTATATTCAATATTTTTTGCCAACACCATAATTCAAAGGCATTAAGTCTTCTTAGGTCTTCCTTATTCATTGCCCAGCTTTCCAAGCACATGAGAAGATTGAATACACCATGGCTTGGGTCAGGCTTACCTTAGACCTTAAAGGGACAACTTTGCTTTTTAACCCTTTAAAGAGATCTTTTGCAGCAGATTTGCTCAACACAATGCATCCTTTGATTTCTTAACTGCTGCTTCTGTGGGTGTTGATTGTGGGTTCAAGTAAAATGAAATCCTTGACAACTTCAATCTTTTCTCCATTTATCATGATGTTGCTTATTGGTCCAGTTGTGATGATTTTTGTTTTCTCTATGTTGAGGTGTAATCCATACTGAAAGCTGTAGTCTTTGATCTTCACCAGTAACTGCTTTAAATCCTCTTTGATTTCAGCAAGCAAGGTTATGTTATCTACACAATGCAGGTTGTTAATGAGTCTTCCTCTAATCTTGATACCCAGTTCTTCTTCATACAGTCCAGCTTCTCAGATTATTTGTTCAGCATATAGACTGAATAAGTATGGTGAAATGATACAACCTTGACACACACTTTTGCAGACTTTAAACCATATAATAACCCCTGTTCTGTTCCAAGGACTGCCTGTTGATTGAACAGACTCCTCATGAGCACAATTAAGTGTTCTGGAATTTCCATTCTTCACAATATTATCCATAACTTGTTATGATCCACACAGTCGAATGCTTTTGCATAGTCAATAAAACACAGGTAAACATCTTTCTGGTATTCTCTGCTTTCAGCCAGGATTCATCTGACATCAGCAATGATATCCCTTTTTCCACGTCCTCATCTGAATTCAGCTTGAATTTCTGGCAGTTCCCTGTTGATGTACTGCTGCAACCAGTTTTGAATGATCTTCAGTAAAATTTTACTTGTGTGTAATATTAATGATATTACTCAATAATTTACACATTTTGTTGGATCACCTTTCTTTGGAATAAGCATAAATATGGATCTCTTCCAGCCAGTAGGCTGGGTATCTGCCTTCCCAATTTCTTGGCTTAGACAAGTGAGCAATTCCAGCCGTGCATCTATTTGTTGAAACATTTCAACTGATATTCCGTCTGGAGCCTTGTTTTTCGCCTTCAGGACAGCTTGGACTTCTTCTTTCACTACCATTGGTTCTTGTTCATATTCTACCTCCTGAAATGGTTGAACATTGACCAATTCTTTTTGGTATAGTGACTCTGTATTCCTTCCATCTTCTTTTGATGCTCCCTGCATCATTCAGTATTTTGGCCATAAAATCTTTCACTATTGCTACTCCAGGCTTGAATTTTTTCTTCAGTTCTTTCAGCTTGAGAAATGCTCAGAGTGCTCTTCTCTATGGGTTTTCTAACTCCAGGTCTTTGCTCATGTCATTATAATACTTTACTTTGTCTTCTCGAGCCACTCTTTGAAATCTTCCATTCAGCTCTTTTACTTCATCATTCTTCCATTGCTTTAGCTACTCGACCTTCAAGAGCAAGTTTCAGATTCTCTTCTGACATCCATTTTGGTCATTTCTTTATTTCTTGTTTTTTAAATGACCTCTAGCTTTCTTCATGTCCTTGATATCATTCAACAACTTGTCTGGTCTTCAGTCATTACTGTTTAATGCTTCAAATCTATTCTTGAGATGGTCTCTAAATTCAGGTGAGATATACTCAAGGGTGTACTTTGGCTCTCGTGGACTTGTAATTTTCTTCAACTTGCACTTGGACTTGAATATAAGCAATTGATGGCCTGTTCCACAGTCAACCCCTGGCCTTGTTCTGATTGATGATATTGCGCTTCTCCATTGTCTCTTTCCACAGATGTAGTCGATTTGATTCCTGTGTATTCCATCCAGCTAGGTCCATGTGTATAGTCACTGTTTGTGTTGTTGAAAAAAGGTATTTGCAATGAAGTCGTTGGTCTTGCAAAACTGTATCATGCAATCTCCAGAATCATTTCTATCACAAAGGCCATATTTTCCAACTACCAATCAGTCTTCTTTGTTTCCAACTTTCACATTCCAATCACCAGTAATTATCAATACACCCTAATTGCATGTTCAATTAATTTCAGACTGCAGAAGTTTGTAAAAATCTTCAATTTCTTCACCTTTGGCCTTAGTGGTTGGTGTGTGAATTTGAATAATAGTCATATTACCTGGTCTTCCTTGTCGGCTTATGCATATCATTGTATCACTGACAGCATTGCACTTCAGAATAGATGTTGAAATTTTTTTTTGAAGAGGAACTTTATTCCTCTTTAATTTGTCATTCTTAGCATAGTAGACCATATGATTGATTCAAAATGGCCAATACGAGCCCATTTCAACTCACTAATGCCTAGGATATTGATGTTTGGGCGTTCAGTTTCATTTTTGATGATTTCCAGTTTTCCTAGATTCTTATTTCATTCATTCCACATTCCTATTATTAATGGATATTTGCAGCTGTTTCTTTGCATTCTGAGTCTTGCCACATCAGCAAATGATGGTCCCAAAAGCTTGATCCATCCACATCATTAAGATCGACTCTACTTTGAGGAAGTAGCATTTCCCCAGCTGTCTTTTGAGTGCCTTCCAACCTGAGGGGCTCATCTTCTGGCACCGTATTAGACAATGTTCCACGGTTATTCATAAGGTTTTCACTGGCTAATTTTACTCAGAAGTAGAGAGCCGGGTCCTTCTTCCTAGTCTGTCTTAGTCTGGAAGCTCAGCTAAAACCTGCCACCATGGATGATCCTGCTGATATTTGAATACCAGTGGCATAGCTTCCAACATCACAGCAACACACAAGCCCCCACAGTATGACAAACTGACAGTCACGGGGCGCAGCACTATCAACAATAGCCAAAAGGTGGAAATAACCAAAACGCTCATCAATGAATGACTGGATAAACAAAATGTTTTACATAAATACAATGGAATACTACTCAGCCACAAAAATAAATGAAGTCCTGTTACTTGCTACAACATGGATGGAGCTTAAAGACATTATGCTGAGTGAAATCAATCAATCACAAAAGGACAAATACTGTATGATCTCACTTATATAAAAATACAAGAACAAGCAAATGTATAGAGAGAAAAGTATATTAATGGTCACCCGGGTAAGGAGGGAGGGGGAAAGAGAGAATTTTTGCTTATAGAGCACTGAGTTTCTGTTTTTGGCAATGGAAAAATTCACATTGATTAAGGGTAATGGTTGCACAACTGGTTAATGTAATTGATGTCAACAAATTGTACACCTGTAAAAAGTTGATTTGGCAAATGTTGTGTGATATATATTTTTATAAAAAAGAAAGAGCAGCTGCTGAGGCTGCTTATGTACAAAAACTTCATAAGATTTGATTTCTTGGTTTAGAGGTTTATGGTCATGGTTCCATGGGACATACTAGGTAATTAGCCTGTTATCTGTTCTACCTCCTAGTTCATTGTGTAGTGTATGAGGTCTTAAAGGCTTACAAGCAATCATCAAAGGTACAATTGGTATGTATTCACCTGGAGCAGCAGATGAAGAGGGAGTGTCAGGATTAGGAAGAGGAAACGGAATGTGTTGCTAATTGCCTCTATGAACAAATGCCTCCTTTCCCAGGAGACCAGAATTAGATGGGGCCCAGCTACCATTACTGAATATTTTGATCAAAAATTTTATAGAAGACTCCTGACCAAAAATGGGGAAATGTGGAACATAATTTCAAATTTTCATGGAATTCAGAATTTCTGGGGTGATTGACACTGCATGAACCCTGAAATGTTGCCCTGAGATAATCTTTAAACCTTATACCTTAAACCAAAAATATCCCCTGAAGTCTTCTTTAAACTAAACAACAGGTTAGCTTAATTAGTAAAAATGTTTGCTTAGAGCATCATGCTCTTTTAATAACTGTCTATATGTGATCAAATTGACAACAGCAACTCTATATTTCAAATAGGAAGCTTAGGAGGCAGTAAGTTTGTTAATTGGGGTGAAACAATTAGGAAAAAGAGGGTGATAATGTTTTCACAACTAAAGAATGCAATTAATGTCACTGAATTGTACATGTAAAAATTGTTGAATTAACATATGTTTTGTTATGTATATTTTCCATAACAATAAAAAAATGGAGTCAGAGCAAGATGGTGGCATAAGTAGACACAACATAATGTCTGCCTAGAACAATGACACAAGAAGCCAAGTAAGAATTTTCATAACCAGAGATCTCGGAACTCTGATCAGCCATTGCAAGTTTGGAGAAAAAATGGATCCTGAATCAGAGAAGAAATAGAAGAAGGCCAATGGAAAAATGGAGAGTCTTGGATTTCCCACACCCTGCCTGCCAGTTCAGTGCAACAACTACAAGTAGCAACCCTGAATAAGGAGTCCAGGAAAGGAGCAACACAAAGGAAGCAAACTGAGATAGGGATACTGAGTAAGCAGTCCTGGAAAGGAACCGTGAAATGGGCAAGACAAGTGCCGGGTCTGGACAGGCCAGAAAGAGAATAACCCAGGACACAGTTTAGCTTTGAAGCCCAGGAATCATAGTGAAGTGCTACCAAGTTAGAGCGGTGCAGTCTAGATTTGTAGAAGCTCAAGAGTAGTGGTCTTGACAGAGCATACACCAGCAGGGAGAGAAACACGGAAAGGGCAGGAGTGTGGGTGTGAATTCCTATGTCTTGGGTGAGTACAAGAGAAGACGAGAGCCAGGAATTAGAGCTAGGTAACTTGTCTGTTACCCAGGGTGGGAGATGCTCATCATCCAAGCAACCCACTGGCATACAACTAAGATTCTATCCAGAAATGGATCCGTATTGCCTGGCAAGGGTCCAGCCCCCTCCCACGGTTTGTGTGCCACATAATGTGAGGGGGTACCTTGCCGCCCTAGCACCTGCACCCTAACTGTGCTTGCACAGAGGGGATGCACAGCCCTTGCCAGTGCTGTACTAACCACTTACACTTGTGCAGAGGGGACACACAGCCCCCTCAGCATTGCACACCCCTGCTGCACCTGGACAGAGAAGATGCATGGTCTACCCAGTGCTGCATGCCCTGACTGTCGCTGTATGGAAGGGACAAATGGCATCCCCAGCAGCCTGTGCCCTGTGCTTGCACAGAAGAGGTCAATGACATCCTCAGTGCCCACACCCTACAGTAGAAGGCACACCCTGCCCCCCAGGACCTCACATTCACTCTATGACATGCTCCCTCAGAATACAGACGGGCCACACCTTCCAGAACTGTATGAAGGGGACTTCGATCCCCAATACCTTGTGCCCTTCCTATGAAAGGGTTCAGCCCTCTCGCTGCCATGCATCCCACACTTCAGGCTCACACAATTAATGCCTGAGACTCCCTGAAAGATGCTGAACAACCATACACACATGTGACGGCAACTACAGGCTTTGAAACATAAGTAGAGTCTGTGGGCATAAGTACAGGAGAACCCCAACCCTACCCTTCCCAAGACAACAGAAAAAAAAAACCCAGGAAAATTCCAGAAGATACCTAACAGCTGATTCAGGGTGAAACACAGAGCGCAGTATATGAGCAGACGTCCATGATACTGAGGGGGGAAGCTAAACCAGTAGGGGCGAAGACACCTGAATAATCAGACTGAGAACAGCATGACCAAGTGAAGACTGCTCAAATGGGAGTTCCAGTGAATTGATGGAACAAGCAATGAGGGAAACTAGAAGTCATACAGTGACAGCTGGCAATTCTGTTTAGGAAGAACCATACCAAAGAAACAATAAAAAATGTACTAAGATGGTGAGACTGGAGTAGAAACAAGCACATCTTTTAACAATACAAAACAATAACAATAATACTAAGGAAGGGAAGCAACCTAAAGAGAAGGAGAAGAAGCTAAACTCTTGGTATATCAAAACAATCAAACAAACAACAAATACAGTGTTAATGCCCCAAAAACAAAAGACAAGCAAAGAGACGGGAAAAAATATATGAAAAGATGGCTTATACAAATGACCAAAACAAAGGGAAAGAAACCATCTCAGAGGAAGGTCAGATAATGTAATTACCCAACAAAGACTTCAAAGCATTAGTATTAAGTATCCTCAAAGAGATAAAAGAAAACACAGGAAAAGAAAAAACTAAAAGAATTTGGGAAAACAATAGAAGAATAAAATGAGAAATTCAATAAAGAGATGGAAAACTTAAAAATTTAGAAATTCTGGAGCTTAGAGGAGGAGCTCAAGATGGCACCTTAGCCTGACACACCAGAATGTCCCCCTACATCAAAGACTCAAGAAACCGAGTAAAACAGATACAGATGACAACCTAGGAACCCTGAACATAAAACAGAAGGATGAAGAGTTAAATCAAGCTCCAAGTGGAAGCAGGGACAGAAAGGAAACAGCAGACGTAGAGATATATGGATCTTTAGTGACTTTCCAGCCAGCCTGGCACAGCATGGCCACCATGGGACAAAGCAGGCAGAATTCCTGGGTGAGGAACACATGAAGACATCCATATGGAATTTATAACAGGAAAAAGAGATACTGTGTAAACAAATCTGGAATGAAACAAGGTGAGCAGGACACAGCTAGGGCTAAAAAGGGAAAGAACAGGAAGACTAGGCAGGAGCTCCAGTGACCCTGCCTACCACAGAGAATGGACAGAGCCAGGAACTGGGGAAAGGTCTACTCACCAGTGACACTGCCTGACCATTTGGCCAGGAAACACCCACTGAAGAGTAAAACCACAGAGTAGCAACTAGAGGCGCCCACTCAGCCAGCCTCTGTGCACTCCTCCCGACATTTAAATGGACCAGGCCCCAGTCACCTGGGGCAGCCAGATAGGAATGCTACCTGTACATATGCCCAGCAACTAGCAGGAGTGAACCCATGGCTTCTTGTCCAGAGACCAGTGGGAAAGTGCCCATTGCCCAGCGCCCAGTAGGAACAAACCTGTAGCCCAGTGAATGGCAGGAGCATCCTAGTGCCTGCTAAACTGGCAAGAGCATGTCTTCAGCCTGGTAACCAGTGGGGGCACTACCAATGCCCAGCAATAGTGGGAGCCCGCCAGCACCTTGGCAACCAGAGAGGGCATGCCTACAGCCTTGTAACAGGCAGAAGCATGCCCATGTCTGCTGCCCAGTGGCCAGCATGATCTCCCTACAACTGCACAGTAGCCAGAAGCACACCCACCACCATTTCCCAGCAACTAGTAGGTCTGTCCAACACACTAGCCCAGCAACTAGTGGATCCTTGTGTACTCTTCCAATGACACCTGGCAAGGTTCAGAAGCCACACCCCATCACCAGTGACCACCAGGTGCATCCCGATATACATCAATAACAAGAAGGCACTCAACAACCTTCTGGCTGAAGCAACACCATCCAACACTTAGCTACTTCCTGCAGGACAACCCCACACACTGAGAAACCTTGATGTCCCATCACCTACTAAGACACCAACTCTTGCCTTCACAGAGGGCATACTCCATCCATTTGGGTAGTATTGCTATCCTGTGGTTATAAAGACAACCTGTCTTGCTCTCCAGCAGATGCACCAACTGCTAGTACCAACCTGGAAGGACCTCATGGACCCACAAGGGCTGTGGAGGGACCCAGACCAAACTGTGTCACTGGATCAACAATGGATGGTGGCCATTGCCTGACAAACCCACCCTCAGCTGCCCCATATGACCAGTGAACAGAGACTCATGCTGACACTCCCAGCCACTACCCCACTCACCTGGAGACAGACGGTGAATGCCCCGGTGCTGCAATCAGAGTAGCACACCCACCCCACCAGCCCAGATATATCAAAACAAAACAAAACAAAACAAAAAATCAGGACAAAGCAAACATACAGTCTAAATATAATCCCACTTTAATATGTAGGAGACAACAGAAAACATCAAATCACATAAAGAAACAGGACAATAAAGCTCAAACAAGTGACCAAAATAAAGGACCAGCAAACCTTCCTGAGGAAGAAATGGCAATGGAACTACCTGATAAGGAATTCATTATATACAGGACCCTCCAAAAGATCAAGAAAGAAATCAAAGAAAACAGAGACAAATCAAAGAAAACAGACAAATCAAGGAAAACACAGGAAAAACTCTAAAAGAATTCAGGAAAACAATAAAAGAACAAAATGACAAAATAAATACACAATTAGAAATCATACAAAAACAGCAACTAGAAATCCATAGGCTTAATAATAAAATTTCTGAAATAGATAACTCAATGGAAGGACATAGGAGTAGAATTAACTAAATGGAAGACATAATTAGTGAAGTAGAGGACAAATCCCTTTATACTAATTTGTTGGAGGAACACTCAGAAAAAAGAATAAAGAAAAATTAAGAAAGCCTAAGAGTTATGTGGGACACTAGAAGAGGAATAACTTACATGTGATAGAAATCCAGAACAGGAGGAGACAAAAAAAGGACAAATTTTTTTGATGATCTATTGGCAGGAAACTTCCGTAATAACATGAAGATATCCATCCCAGAAGTTCAACAAAACCCATACAGAGTAGACCCCAAAAGAAAGTCACCAAGACATATCATAATCAAACTTTCCAAAACCTAAGACAAACAAAAAATCCTGAGAGCAGCTCAGGAAAAATGAATTGTCACTCACAAAGGGGAGCCAATAAGATTAAGCTCTGATTTCTTTGAAGAAACCATGTTGGCAAGAAAACCAAGGAATGAAATATTTAAAACCCTGAAGGAAAAAGTTTACCAACCAAGAATTATATATCCAGCAAAATTGTCACTTAAATGTGATGGTGAAATTCAGACATTTTCAGATAAATGGAAATTAAGATAATTTTTTTTAAAACTATACCAACCTTACAAGAAATATTATAGAGAGTCCTTTGGACGGAGAACCAATAACATCAGACAACAACCTGAGATTAAAACACAAGAGAACATCACCCAGATACCAAACAAGATAAAGAATTCTCAAAAATAAAATAAAGCTACAAGACTGAAAACCAGAGATGTCAATCTGTATACAACAACAATTCCAAAAAAAAAGATGGAGGGAAATAAACGTGTAGTTACAGAGCCTCCATATGGAAAGGAATTAAAAGTGATATCAAGATACAACAGACCATTTTAAACTTAGGAAGATAAAGGTAAATTTCAGGGTAATGACAAAGAAAATTAATAAACCTACTCATCAAAAGAAAAAAAGAAAAAAAATCATAAAGATCAGTAAATACAAAACAATGAAAGAAATGAAAAGAAAATCCATAAACAAAAAGAACTCAGTACAGAAAAGTAAGCAAAACAAAGAAACCATAAAGGTCACAAAAAAACACAACAAAATCACAGCAGTTAATTCATACCTATTGATAATCACATTGAATGCAAATGGGTTAAATACACCAGTCAAGAGGTAGAACGAATTTAAAAAATTTAAAAAAACATGACCCATCAATATGTTGCCTATGAGACACACCTTAGACACAAAGATAAAAACAAGCTAAAAATCAAAGGATGGAAAAAAATACATCAAGCAAACAGTAACCAAAAAACAGCAGGAGTAGCAATATTAATCTCTGATAAAATAGACTTTAAGGCAAAATCCAACATAAGAGACAAGGAAGGGCACTATACAATGATTAAAAGGTCAATCAACCAAGAGGAAACAACCATAATAAATATTTATGCACCCAATGACAGAGCTCCAAAATACAGAAAACAAACCCTTAATAGTATTGAAAAGAGAAATAGACAGTTCCACAATAACAGTAGGAGACTTTAACACACCACTTTTGATGAAGGATAGAGCAGCTAGAAAGAAATACAGAAAAGATAAAGTAGGTCTAAACATCACAATCAACCAATTTGACCTCATAGACATATATAGAACACTCCACCCAACAGCAGTACAGCACATATTCTTCTCCAATGCACATGGATCATTCTACAGAATAGACCATATTATATGTCACAAATTAAGCCTCAATAAATTCAAAAATATCCAAATAATACAAAGAATCTACTCTGATCACAACACTATAGTATTAGAAATCATTTACAGAAAAAGCAAAGAAAAAATCAAATACATGGAAAATGAATAACACTTTGCTTAAAAACCACTGAGAAACAGAAGAAATTAAAAATGAAAAAAAAAAAAAAAGATTCCTAGAATCAAACGAGAATGAAAACACAGCATACCAAAACCTCTGAGACACAGCAAAAGCAGCACTTAGAGGTCACTTTATAGCAAAAACACACACATCAAAAAAGAAGGAAGGGCCAAAATCAATACCTTAACCCTACAACTTGAACATATAGAAAAAGAGCAGCAAAATAAGCCCACAGCTGCCAGAAGAAAAGAAATAATAAAGAATAGAGCAGAAATAAACAAATCAGAAAACAGAAAAACAATAGAAGAATCAACAAGACAAGAAGTTGGTTCTTTGAAAAGATCAGTAACATTGACAAACCACTGGCAAAATTGACAAAGGAAAAGAAAGCGAAGATGCAGATAACCCAGATAAGAAATGAGATGGGTGATGTTACAACATAACCAACTAAAGTAAAAAGGTTCCTAACAGAATATTATTAAGAACTACACTCCAACAAAATCGAAAATCTAGAAGAAATGGACAAATTTCTAGAAACACACTACCTACCTAAACTAACACAAACTGACTTAGAAAATTTGAACAGACCCATAACGAAAGAAAAAAATGAAGAGGTCATTAAAAAACTCCTCTCCCCCACCCCCACCCCAAAAAAAGCCCTGACCCAGATGGCTTCACTGGAGAATTCTACCAAACATTCAGAGAAGAGATGACACCAATTCTACTCAAACTATTCCAGAACCTAGAAAAAGATGGAATACTCCTGAATTCTATGAAGCCAGCATAACCCTGATAACAAAACCAGGCAAAGACACCACTGAAAAAGAAAATATCCCTCATGAATATAGACGCAAAAATTCTCAACAATATCCTAGCCTATAGAATACAACGGCATATCAAAAAAATAATACTTCGTGACCAAGTGATGGTGTATGAGGTATGCAAGTATGGTTTAACATTAGAAAATCAAACAGCATGATACACCACATAAATAAAACAAAGGAAAAGAACCACATGATGATATCAGTCAATGAGAAAAAGGCATTTGGTAAAGTCCAACACCCATTTCTGATAAATATTCTGGGCAAAATAAGAATAGAAGGGAAATTACTCTACATAATTAAGGGCATCTATACAAAACGAACAGCCAACATTATTCTCAATGGAGAAACACTGAAAGGATTCCCCTTGAGAAATGAGTCCAGACAAGAATGCCTTTTATCACCATTCTCAATCAATATTGTACGGAAGTTCTAGCTAGAGCAATAAGGTAAGGAAAGGAAATAAAAGGCATCCAAATTAGTAAGGAAGAAGGAAAACTATCCCTATTGCACATGGTATGATCCTATACATAGAAAATCCCAGAGAGTCTACAAGAAAGCTACTGGAACTAATTGAAGGATTCAGCAAAGTGGCAGTGTACAAGATCAACATATAAAAATCCGTTGGATTCCTCTACACTACAAGTAGAACTCCAAAAAGGAAATCAAGAAAAGAATACCATTTACAATAGCCCATTAAAAGATAAAATACTTAGGAAAAAATCTAACCAGGGATGTAAAAGACTTATAAAAAGAAAATGATAAAGCGCTGCTGCAAGAAACCAAAGCAGATCTACATGAATGGAAAAATATTCCATGTTTATGAATAGGAAGGCCTAACATTAGAAAAATATTAATACTACCCAAAGCCATCTATAGCTATTATGCAATCCTATTCCAAATTCCAACAACATTCTTTAATGGGATAGAAAAACTAATTATCAACTTTATATGGAAAGGAAAGAGGCCCTAGGTAAGCAAAGCATTACTGAAGAAGGAGAACAAAGTAGGAAACCTCACACTTCCCAATCTCAGAACCTACTATACACCCATGGTAATCAAAACAGCCTAGTACTGGTACAACAGACACATAGACCAATGGAACAGAATTGAGAACCCAGAAGTAAATCCATCCACCTATGGACAGCTGATCTTCAACAAAGGATTGCAATCCATTAAATAGGGAAGAGAAAGTCTCTTCAACAAATGGTGCTGGCAAACTGGATACACATTTACAGAAAAATGACACAAGATCCATACCTTACACCATACACAAAAACTAACTCAAAATGGATCAAAGACCTGAATGTAAAACCTAAAACTACAAAGATCCTGGAAGAAAAATAGGGACAATCCTAGTCCTAATATAAGGCATAAACAGAATACCAAACATTACTGACAGTGCACAAACAGCAGAAGACAAACGAGATTACTGGACCTCCTAAAAATTAAGCATCTATGCTCATCAAAAGACTTCACTTAGAGAGTAAAAAGAGAACCTACAGATTGGGAAAACATTTTGCCTATGACATACCTGACAAGAGTCTAATCTCTAAAACTTATAGAAAACTTCAACACCTCAACAACAAAAAGATAATCCAGTTTAAAAATGGGCAAAGACATGAACAGACACTTCACCAAAGAAGGTATTCAGGCAGCTAACAAACACATGAGGAGATGCTTCCAATCATTAGCCATTAAAGAGAAGCAAATCAAAGCTACAATGAGGTATCATCTCATCCCACCAATAATGGCACTGATTAAAAAAAAAAAACAGAAAATAACAAATGCTGGTGAGGTTGTGGAGAGATTGGAAATCCTATACGCTGCTGGTGGGAGAGTAAATGGTACAACTCTTTGGAAAACAGTATGATGTTTCATTAAAAAGCTAGAAATAGAAATATCATATGATCCAATAATTCCACTCCTAAATATATATCCTAGAGAAATAAGAGCTCTAACACAAATAGACATATGCATGCTCATGTTCATCGTAGCATTATTCACAATAGCAAAAAGATGGAAACAATCTAAACACCCAGCAACAGAAGAAATGATAAACAAACTGTGATACATACACACAATGGAATACTACATGATAAAGAATAGTGATGAATCTGCAAAACATCTCAAAACATTCATTAATCTGAAGGACTTTATGCTGAGTGAAATAAGTCAATCACGAAAGGACAAATATTGTATGAGACCATTATTATAAAAAACAAGAAAATGTTTACACACAGAAATATTCCCTGATATTCACCAGTGAGGGAGAGTAGAGGGAGAGAAAATCACTAACTAGATAGTAGACATGTGTTAACTTTGATAAAGGGAAAGGCAATACACAATATCAGGAAAGTCAGCACAACATGACTAAGGCAAGGGAAGACACTGAGAGGTATGACGAATGGAAATGGGAAACTAATGTCACGGAAGGGTTTGTGTATAAATTATTGAATGGGAAACTAATTTGCTCTGTAAACCTTTACCTAAAGCACACACACACACACACACACAATAAAATAAAAGAAAATTTAAAAAAAGAAATTCTGGCGCTCTAGGCAGAAGCACCACGCCGTCCCTCCACAGCAAAGATCTGAAAAATTAGCCGAACAGAGAATACAACAATCCTGAAACCCTAAAACATCAAATGAAGAGTTAAAGAACTCAGCCAAGCACCAAATGGGGTGAGAAAACTGACAGAATGGAGAGTGAGGAGAGATTCATGTAGAGGTCCCCTACCAGCTAACGCAGCGCAGATCTCCCATCTGGGGCTCCTATCGGAGACCAGCAAACAGGGGTACGAGAAAGCAGCCTCACAGAGCGTCCAGTGGGAGACAAAACAACCGGTAATTGGCGATATACACTTTCCCAGCCCCCACCCTTTTTCACTGTGACTCAGCCTCCTCGGCTTCCCGCGGCCACAGTCTCTTGTCCAGGAAACACCAGCTGCTTGGATTCCACACACAAGAATGGGCCAGCTCTATGAGTGCCATTTGTTGGCTGCTGGTGTTGCTTTTTTTCCGCTTCTTTTTATTTGTTCCTTGCCTCTCCCCAACTCCCCCTCCTTTCGCTCGAGTACCTCACTCTGTGCACCATCTTTGCTCCTTCCTGAAGGGCTGCAGAGCTCTGGTAACTTGTGATATATGCTTTCCCACACTCTACCCTTCTTCACCCACACTCGGCCCCCTCTGCTTCCCACAGACACAGTCTCTTGTCCAGAAACACCAGCCTGCACTAGCTGGCTCTCTGAGTACCATTTGTTGGCTGCTAGTGTTGATTTTTTTCTTTTTTTCCTGCTTCTTTTGATTTTACTTGCCTCTAGCCACCTCCCCCCAACCTCTTCACTCAAGTACCTGGCTCCGTGCGCCATATTTGCTTCTTCCTGAGGGGCTGCGGAGCTCCGTTCGAGTGTGGAGCTGCTTTCCGGTTTGGGCTGCCGCGCCAGTGGGATCCCAAGGCTTTTGTTCGTTTGTTTGTTTTAAATTGTTTATTTGTTTTCTTTTCCTTTTCTTGAGTTGGGAGCCCTTTCTAGCCAGGCTGAGCAGCGTGGCAGGGAGACTCCCCTTCGACTTCCACAGATGTGCAGAGGGATCCCTGAGGACATTTCTTTTTATGTTGTTTTTTGTTTTGTTTTGTTTTTTTTCCTGCTTTTTTGGGGGAATTTCTTCTTCTTTTTTTTTATTTGTTTTGTTTTCTTTTTCCTCTTCTTCCCGTTTTGTCTTTCTTCATCACTCAGTTTCTTGTCTCTCTATATCTGTCTTCTCTTTCTGTTCCCTGAATACCTGGCATTGTATACCTCTACACCTTCTAGCCAGGCTGTACTGCAACACCTGAGAGCGATTTCCCCAGACCTCATAGCTGCACCAGTGGGATCCCTGGGAACTTTGTTGTTCTTTAACCTTTCTGATTTTTATTTATTCATTCTTTTCTTTTCTTCCTTCCTCCCCTTTCTGTTTTTCTCCAATTCATAGTCTCTCATCTCTGCACTCCAACGGCAAGCTCCCCTAGCATTCTCTTTTGTTTGTATGGGTTTGGCTCCTGTTCCTCTCTCCTCTCTCCTATATCCATCTTAGCTCCACACATAACAATCTCCCTGCTGCATCCTGCCTACCTGCACTGTGCGCTTGACATCACACCACCAAGCAGCACAGACATGGCCTACTGGAACCTGCCCTGCACTAATTACCAACCCGCTCTCATGGCCGTACTAAGTGCCACAAACAACCCGTCCCAGTGACTCCTCCTCAGCTAGACCTGACCTACCGTATCATAGCTGAGTGACTGACCCTGCCAGTTGAATAAGGAGGCGAAAAGTATTGTGCCCACAGATGAGCAAACAACAAAGAACACACAGTCTTCCTACTCAGACATAGTCAATTTCTTTTTAAAGAAAGGGACAAAACAAACAAATCTACAATCAATAAATGAGAAAAATAACTACGGAATGCCCTGAAGACAGCAGACAATAACAAAACATTTACAGAAACAGGACAGGATGGTTCCAGTAGGCGTCCAAAATAAAACACCAGATGATTCTCCTCTGGAAGAAAATGCACTAGAACTACCTGATAGGGAATTCAAATCTCTAATACTCAGAATTCTCCAAGAACTGAGGCAGAAACCTGACAAACATGAGGGAAAGATAGACAAATTCAAGGAAAATACGTACAAAAAATTGGAAGAATTCAGGAAAATAATGCAGGAACAAAATGCCAAAATAAATTCAGAACTAGAAATTACACAAAGACAACAATTAGAAATCCAAAATATAAACAACAAGCCTTCAGAAATGGATGATGTCATAGAAGGGCTGAGAAGCAGATTTGAAACAGTGGAAGACAGGATCAGTGGAATTGATGACAAACACTTGGATACAACTCTGTTTGAGGAAAACTCAGAAAAAAGAACAAAGAAAAATGAAGAGATCCTGAGAGTTATGTGGGACAGAATCAAAAGTAAAAATCTGTGAGTGATTGAAATTCCAGACCAGGGGGAGAAAACAGAAAACACAGAGAGGATCATTGAGGAACTGCTGACAGAAAATGTCTCCAATATCATGAAAGATGAAAAGCTGGCCATCCAAGAAGCTCAAAGAACCCCATATAGAAGAGACCCCAAAAGAAAATCACCAAGGCATATAATAGTCACACTCACCAAAATCAAAGACAAACAAAGAATCCTGAGAGCAGCTCGTGAAAAACAAGAAGACACATACAGAGGAGAAACAATAAGACTAAGCTCAGATTATTCAGCAGAAACTATGCAGGCAAGAAGGCAATTGGATGACATATATAAAATCTTGAAAGAAAAGAATTGCCCACCAGGAATAATATATCCTGCAAAACTCTTGTTCAAATTTGATGGTGAAATTAGGTCATTTTCAGATAAACAGAAATTAAGGGAATACATAAAAGTCAAACCAAACTTACAAGAATTATTAAAAGGAGTTCTTTGATCTGAGGACAAACAGCTTCAGCTCACAGGCGGAACGTAGAACGCAGGATTGTACCAGTCAGATACCAATCTAGGAAATCAAATCTTGAGGACTATCCAAAACCAAAAGAAATACAACAGTAAATCAGAGCAGTTAATCAGTAAATGACAACAACATCAAAACAATAAAAGAGGGAATAAACATCATAGGTATAAAACCTTCTAATAGAGAGGAAGGCAAGGCGATACCAAGTAATGGTAGACTACTTCAAACTTAAAAAGATAAGGGTAAAATTTATGGTAACCACAATGAAAGTTAACAAACATACTCATAAAAAAAGAGGAAAAACATAGTCTCAGCAAAAACAAAACCTACAAACACAAAAGAAATGAAAAAAAAAAATCCACAAACAAAAGTAACTCAGCATAAGAAAATGTCAGCACCACAAAAAAAAGCACTACAAAATGACAGCAACAAAGCCACATCTATCAATAATTACACTTAATGTAAATGGACTCAATACACCCACATAGAGATGGAGAGTGACAGAATGGATAAGAAAACAGGATCCATCAATATGCTGTCTACAGGAGACACACCTTAGAAACACAGATGTGAATTTGTTAAAAGTCAAAGGTTGGAAAAAATTATATCAAGCTAACAACTACCAAAAAAGAGCAGGAGGGGCAATTCTAATCTCAGATAAAATAGATTTTAAAAAGAAGTCTACCATAAAAGACAAAGAAGGACAGTATATGATGATTAAGGGGACGATCCATCATGAAGACATAACCATATTAAACATCTATGCACCCAATGAGAGGGCTCCACATACATAAAACAAACTCTAACAACACTGAAAAGAGAAACTAGTATTCCACAATAATAGTAGGAGACTTCAACACACCACTCACAGTAAGAGGACAGAACAACTAAGAAGAAACTCAGCAAAGATAGCAAAGGCCTAAAGGGCACAATCACCCAACCGGACCTCATACACATATGTAGAACACTCCATCTAACCACTGCAAAGTACACATTCTTTTCCAATGCACATGGAACGTTCTCCAGAATAGACCACATCTTAGGCCACAGAGCAATCCTCAACAAGATCCAAAACACTGAGATAATACAAAGTATGTTCTCTGAACAAAATGCCATCAAGGTAGAAATTAACAATAGAAAGAGCAAAGAAAAATAAATTAACTACATGGAAACTGAATAATACCCTGCTGACATATCACTGGGTAATAGAAGAAATCAGAGATGGAATCGAAAAATTCCTAGAATCAAATCAGAATGAAAACACATCATACGAAAACCTTTGGGACACAGCAAAGGCAGTCCTCAGAGGACAATTTATAGCAATAGATGCACTTATCAAAAAAGAATAAAGGGACAAAATCAAAACATTAACTACAGAACTCAAACAAATAGAAAGAGAACAGCAAAAAAAGCCCGCAACCACTGGAAGAAAGGAAATAGTAAAGATCAGAGCAGAAATAAATGAGATAGAGAACAGAAAAACAACAGAAAGAATCAACAAAACCAAAAGTTGGTTCTTTGAAAGAATCAACAAAATCGACAAACCATTAGCCCGACTGAGAAAAGAAAAACAGGAGAGGACACAACCAAAACAAGAAATGAAATGGGGGACATTACAACAGACTGAACTGAAATCAAAAGGATTGTAACAGAATATTATGAAAAACTATACTCCAGCAAATTTGAAAACCTAGAGGAAATGGATAAATTTCTAGAAAAACACAGGCTACCCAAACTGCAACAAAGTGATGTTGAAAATCTGAACAGACCCTTAACAAGAGAAGAGATTGAAAAGGTAATAAAAAAAACTCCCAACCATAAAATGCCCTGCCCCAGATGGCTTCACTAGAGAATTCTACAAAACATTTACAGAAGAGCTTGTACCAGTACTACTCAAGCTATTTCACAGCACAGAAGAGGAAGCAACACTTCCAAATTCATTCTATGAAGCCAGCATAATGCTGATAACAAAACTAGGAAAAGATGTCACAAAACAAAAAAATTACAGACCAATATCTCTCATGAATATAGATGCAAAAATTCTCAACAAAATTCTAGCCAATAGAATTCAGCATCATATCAAAAAAATAATACACCATGACCAAGTAGGATTCATACCAGGTATGCAAGGATGGTTCAACATTAGAAAATCAATCAACGTAATCCACCACATAAATCAAAGGAAAGAAAAGAATCACATGATCATCTCAATTGACACAAAAAGGCATCTGACAAAGTCCAACACCCATTCCTGATAAAAACTTTCATTAAAATAGGTGTAGAAGGGAAATTTCTCAGCATAATAAAGGGCATCTATGCAAAACCAATGGCCAACATCATTCTTAATGGAGATAAACTGAAAAGATTCGCCTTGAAAATAGGAACAAGTCAAAGATGCCCTTTATCACCACTCCTATTTAACATTGTGCTGGAAGTTCTAGCTAGAGCAATAAGGCAAAAAAAAGAAATAAAGGGCATCCAAATTGGTAATGAATAAGTTAAACTGTCCCTGTTTGCAGATGATATGATACTATAGACAAAAAACCCAAAAGACTTCATGAGAAATCTACTGGAACTTATAGAAAGATTCAGCAGAGTAGCAGAATACAAGATAAATATTCAAAAATCAGTTGGATTCCTATACATCAATAAGGAGAACTATGAAAAGGAAATCAGGAAAACAATACCATTTTCAATTGCCCCTAAAAAGACGAAATATTTGGGTATAAATCTGACCAGGGATGTAAAAGACCTATACAAAGAAAACTACAAAACACTGCTGCATGAAACCGAAAGGGATCTACATAAATGGAAAAGCATACTATGCTCATGGATAGGCAGACTCAACATTGTGAAAATGTCAATTCTACCCAAGGCAATTTACAAATACAATGCAATCCTGATCCAAATACCAACAACAGTCTTCAAAGAGATGGAAAAACTCATCATTAACTTTATATGGCAAGGGAAGAAGCCCCGAATAAGTAAAGCACTACTGAAGAAGAAGAATAAAGTTGGAGGACTCACACTACCTGACTTCAGAACCTACTATACAGGTACAGTAGTCAAAACAGCCTGGTACTGGTACAACGACAGATACATTGACCAATGGAACAGAATTGAGAACCCAGATGTAAATCCATCCACCTACAGTCGCCTGATCTTCGACAAGGGGCCAAGGTCCATCAACTGGGGAAAAGACAGTCTTTTTAACAAATGGTGCTGGCAAAACTGGATAGCCATCTGCAAAAAAATGAAACAGGACCCATACCTCACGCTGTATACAAAAACTACTTCAAAATGGATCAAAGACCTGAATATAAAGCCCAAAACTATAAAGTTCATAGAAGAAAAAATAGGACCAACACTTCAGGCCTTAATACATGGCATTAACAGGATACAAACCATAACCATCAATGCACAAACCCCGATGGGTAAGCTAGATAACTGGGATCTTCTAAAAATCAAACACCTATGCTCTTCAAATGACTTCACCAGAAGAGTAAAAAGAGAACCTACAGACTGGGAAAAAATTTTTGGACAGTACAAGTCAGACAAAGGTCTAATCTTCATAATCTACCAGAAAATCCAACACCTCTACAACAAAAAGAAAAATAATCCTATTAAAAAATGGGCAAAGGAAATGAACAGACACTTCACCAAAGAAGACATTCAAATGGCCAATAGACACATGAGGAAATGCTTGCCATCACTAGCCATTAGAGAAATGCAAATTAAAACCACAATGAGATACCATCTCACCCCGGCATTACTGCCACGAATCAAAAACAATGGAAATAACAAATGTTGGAGGGGCTGCGGGGAGATCGGAACACTTATGCACTGCTGGTGGGAATGCAAAATGATACAACCATTTTGGAAAATGATATGGCGCTTCCTCAGAAAGCTAGAAATAGACATACCATTCAATCCAGCAATCCCACTCCTAGGAATATATCCTAGAGAAATAGGAGTCGTCACTCGAATAGACTTATGCACACCTATGTTCATGGCAGCATTGTTCACAATAGCAAATGATGGAAACAACCTAGATGCCCATCAACAGATGAATGGATAAACAAACTATGGTACATACACACAATGGAGTAGTATGCAACGAGAAAGAACAACAATGAATCTGTGAAGCATCTCATAACATGGATGAAACTGGAGGCCATTATGCTGAGTGAAATAAGTCCATCACAAAAGGACAAATATTGTATGAGACCTCTATTGTAAAAACCCATGAAAAAGTTCACACACAAAATGTAACAATCTTTGCTGGTTACCAGGGATGGGAGGTGTGGGGGGGAATATTAATTAGACAATTGATAAGTGGTATCTTGGGTAAAGGGTGAGACAGTACACACTACAGGAGAAACTAGCACAACTTGTACAAGGAAAGGTCATGGAAGCCCCATAGAGACATCCAAACTCCCTGAGGGACTGAATTGCTGGGTGGAGGGCTGTGGGGACCATGGTCTCTGGGAACATCTAGCTCAATTGGCATGACACAGCCTATAAAGACAATGCTCTACATTCAACCTTGGTGAGTAGTGTCTGGGGTCTTAAAAGCCTGTGAGCGGCCATCTAAGATATTCCACTGGTCTCACCCCTTCAGGAGCAAGGGAGAATGAAGAGAACAGGACACAAGAAAAAGATTAGTCTGAAGGACTAATGGACCACAGCTACCAAGGCCTCCACCAGACTGAGTCCGGTACAGCTAGATGTTGCCCGGCTACCACCACTGACTGCTCTGACCAGGATCACAACAGAGGGTTCTGGACAGAGCTGGAGAAGGATGTAGAACATAATTCTAACCCACAAAAGAAAAGACCTGATTTACTGGCCTAAAGGAGACTGGAGAAACCCTGAGAGTATGGCCCCCAGACACCCTTTTAGCTCAGTGGTGAAGTTACCTCCGAGGTTCACTGTTCTGCTTGGGAGTGGACAGCTCCGTAAAACCAAATGAGACTAACAAGGTACAGGAGTCCAGTGACAAGGTCCAGAAAGCAGAAGGGGGCAAGGAATCTGGTGATAGGGAACCCAAGTTTTAGTAAGGATATTGTTGATGTGTTGTGAGATTGCTTACCATTGCCATAGGGCAACATTTGTAGTAACTGTTAAATGAGAAACTATTTTGTTCTATAAGCCTTCATCTTAAGTGAGAATAACAGCGCAATTCGAAGAGCATAGTCAATGTCACTGAACTGTGCATGTAGAAATTTTTGAAATGGTGTGTCTTTGGCTATGTGTGTTTTCTCCAAAAAAAAGGTTGAGAAGTTAGAGGGTTGATATGTTGTGGGGTTGTTAACCAATGTCATAAAAAAAAAGATGTGTACTTCTGTTTCATGAGAAACTATTTGTTCTGTAAGCCTTCACCTGAAGTACAATAAAAAAAATTTAAAAAAAAAAGAAATTCTGGATGTTAATACTTAAACTACAGAAATAAATAACTCCAAGGAAGGACACAGAGGTGGAACCAAAACAGTGGAAGGTCCTTAAGATGACTCATTCTGAGGAACAAATAGAAAAAAAGAATGAAGATAATTTAACAAAGTGGAAGGATATGAGGGACAACATTAAGAGGAATAATATATGCATCATGGGTGTCTCAGAATTAGAAGAGAGAAAAAAAAATCCCGAAAAAATTTTTGAAGAAATATTGTAGAAAATTTCCCAAATATCACAATAAACAAGAAATTTTACATTCAAGAAGCACAACGAACACCATACAGGGTAAATGCTATGAGAAACTTACAGAGGTATATCATATCAAACTTTACTGAACAAAGGATAAAGGAAAATTTTTGAGAAAAGCAAACTATCACATTGAAAGTGGCCTCAATAGATTATGTGCTGATTTCTCATCAGAAACCATGCAGGTAAGAAGACAATGGGATTACGTATTCAAAGTTCTGAAAGCAACAGATTGTCAACCAAAAATAATATAACCAGCAAAATTGTCATTCAAAAATGGGGGCAAAATTAGGACATTTCCAGATAAACAAAAATAAAGGGAATTTGTTATCATCAGGCTAGCCCTACAAGAAATACTAAAAGGAGTCCTCCAGAAAGAAAATTAATGACACCAGACTGCAACCTTATGTGAGGCATACAGAGGAGGATTCCATTAAAGGAAAGCATTGGCAGTATAAAGATTAGACTTATATTTCTGATTGGTAAATAAAATGTGCATGTCCTTCATTCTTTACAGTGACAAATTTATAGGGGGAAAAGGTAAATAAAAAGAAGGTAAATAATAACTAAATACCTATAACAATAATATAAACAATTAAATTTAGGTTCAGGAAGCTGAGATACAAAGATGCAATTGATGATAACATCCAAATATAAGAAGAGGGGACTGGCATAGATATAGACTTTTTGTATGTTAAGGAAGTTCAGTTGGCATCAAGATATTACAGTCAGCTTTAAAGACAAGATGTTAAATATACTTTTAATGGTAACCACAAAGAAAGTAAACAATAAAATTATAAGCCAAAAAGAGAAGAAGGAAACTAAATAGCTCAGCGTCTTAAAAAAGAATAATAAAGAAAAGGTATTCATAACAAGAACTCAGCACAGGAGGAAAAGAGAAACAAAGAAACCACAACTCTCTCAAAATAACATATAATACAGTGGCAGAAATAAAACCTCCTATTTCAATAATCACTGTCAAAATAAGTGGATTAAATGCTCCAGTCAAGAGGCAGAGAGTGGCAGATTGGATAAGAAAACATGACCCATCCATATGCTGTCTACAAAAGACACATCTTAGGCTTAAAGATAGAAAAAGATTGAAAGTGAAGGAATGGAAAATAATATTCCATGCAAACAGTAACTAAAAGACAGCAGGGGTGGCCATTATGATATCAGACAAAATATACTTCAAGTCAAAATCTATTGATGAAGAGATGAAGAAGGACATTATATATTAATAAGAGTGACAATCATCAAGAAAATATAACAATCCTAAATATATATGCACCAGACACAAATGCACCAAATACATAAAGCAAATACTGATACAACAGTTGGAGACTTCAATATACCCTTGTCAACATTGGACAAAACTTCCAGAAAGAAATCAGCAAGGAAATAGAGAAGCTAAAAAATGCGATAAAGCAATTAGATCTAATAGACATATATAAAACTCTCCATCCAACATAAGAACAATACACATTCTTCTGTAGTGCACATGGGTTATTCTCTGGGTCACAAAACAAGCCTCAACAAATTTTAAAAGACTGAAATAATACAAAGTATCTTCTCCAATCATAAAGGAATAAAACTTGAAATTAATAATACAAAGAAGAGTGGAAAACACACAAACAGAAACTAAATAACATACCACTTATCAACCAATAGGTAAAGGAATAAATCAAGAATAAATTTTAAAAAAATACTTGGAGTTAAATGAAAATGAAATTACAACACAACAAAACCTGTGGGATGCAGCAAAGACAGTTATCAGAGGAAATTTGTAGAAATAAACACCTACATCAAAAAAGAGGAAAAGTGTCAAACAACAATCTAAATCTACTAGATTTCTAGAAGAACTAGAAAAAGAAGAGCAAATAAAACCTAGATCTAACAGAATAAATGAAATAGTATCAGAGAAGAAATAAATGACACAGAGAATAAGAAAACAATTGAAAGAATCAATAAATCCAGAAGTTGATTCTTTGAAAAGATCAATGAAATTGACAAACCTCTAGATAGACTGACAAACAAAAAAATTGAAGGATGCAAATAACCAAATTAAGTAACAAAAGTAGAAGACATTACAATAGATCCAACAGAAATAAAAAGGCACATAACAGAATACTATGAAAAGCTGTACTCAAACAAGGTTGACAACTTAGATGAAATAAACAAATTCCTAGAAATACATAACCTACGTAAACTAACACAAAAGAGGTAGAAAATCTCAATAATCCATAACAAGAGAAGAGATTGAATCAATAATCAAAAACCTCCCAACAACAACAACAAAAGGCCAGGACCAGATAGCTTCAATTGGAAATTTTACCAAACATTCAGAGAAGAACTGACACCATTCTACTTAAAATCTCCCAAAATAAAGAAGAGAAGGAATGATCCCTGAATCATTCTATGAAACCTGCATTCGCCGATACCTAAATCAGATGAAGATATCACAAGACAAGAAAACTACAGACCAATATCCCTCATGAACATACATGCAAAAATTCTCAACAAAATACTAGTGAATAGAATCCAACAACATATTAAAAGAATTATACTCCATGACCATGTAGAATTTATTCCAGGAATGCAAGGATGACTCAACTTTGGAAAATCTAAAAATGTAATACACCACATTAATAGAATAAAGAAAAAGAACCACATGATCATCTCAATAGATGTGGAAAAGGCATTTGATAAAATCCAACATTCATTTCTGATAAAAATTCTCAATAAGATAGGAATAGAAGGAAAGATCCTCATCATGATTAAACACATCTATTAAAAACCAATAGCCATCATTATTCACAATGGAGAAAGACCGAGAGCCTGCTCCTTGAGAAGAGAAAGAGACAAGGATGCTTGCTATCATCACTTCTATTTAGTAGCATACTGAAAGCCCTAGCCAGAGCAATAAGGCAAGAAAAAGAAATAATATGTATGCAAATTTGAAAGGAAGAAATAAAACTGTCTCTATTTACAGACAACATAATCCTACATATAGAAAATCCCAAAGAATATACAAGAAAGCTGCTAGAACTAATAGAGGAATTCAGCAAAGTTGCAGGGTACAAGATCAACGCACAAAAATCAGTTGAGTTTTTATACAACAGCAAGGAGAAATTCGAAAAGGAAATAAGAAAATAATAATTCAAAAAAATCCATTTACAATATCACTTAGAAGAATAAAATACCTAAGAATAAACCTAACCAGAGATGTAAAAAAACCTGTACAATGAAAAGTATAAAACAGTGCTGCAAGAAACTAAATGAGACCTAAATAAATGGAAAGCTATTCCACGCACATGGATAGGAAGATTTAATACTGTGAAAATGTTAATACTATCCGAAGCTTTCTATAGATTCAATGCAATCCCCTTCAAAGTTTCAACAGCATTTTTTGCAGAAATGGAAAAACTTATCCATAACTTTATATGGAAAGAGGCCCCAAAAAGCCAAAGCAATTTTGAAGACGGACAACAAAGAAAGAGGCTTCATGCTTCCTGGTCTCAAAACATATTGTACCGTTACAGTAACCAAAACAGCCTGGTGCTGGTTCAACGATAGACATATAGACCAATGGAACAAAAATGAGAGCCTAGAATTGAATCCATATGTCTATGATCAACTGATCTTTGACAAGGGTGCTTAGTTCATTAAGTAGGGAAGGAATACTCTCTTCAACATATGATTCAGGGAAAATTGGATTTTCACATGTAGAAAAATAAAGCAGTACCTTGACCTCACACCATACACAAAGTCAAAACAGATCAAGGACAGACATGGAAGAAAATGTAGAAGTGAAGCTTTGGTACCTAATTTTTTTTTTCTTTCTTTTTTTTATTGTGATTTAGATGAAGGTTTGCAGAGCATATTAGGTTCTCATTAAACGATTAATACATATATTGTTTTGTGACATTGGTTGCCAACCCCACAACATGTCAACCTTCTCCTCTTCTTGAACTTGGGTTTCCCATTATCTGTTTTCCTGTCCCCCCCGCCTTCTCATCCTTGCCCCTGGGCTGGTGTGCCCCTTTAGTTTCATTTTGTTTTATAGACCTGTCTAATCTTTGAAATAAGTTAATTACAAAAGGACAATGTGTCTGTTGTAGCAGTACCTGGTTGTTTTCACTAACATAGCTGTATAGTAGGTTCTGAGTCCTCCTACTTTATTCCTCTTCAATAGTGCTTTACTTATCTGGGTCCTCTTCCCTTTCCATATAAAGTTAATAATTAGTTTTTCCATCTCATTAATGAATGCTGTTGGTATTGGGATCAGGATTGCATTGTATTTGTAGATTGCTTTGGGTAGAATTGACATTTTCACAATGTTGTCTACCAATCCATGAGCATCGTATGTTTTTCCATTTATGTAGATCTTGTTTGGTTTCTTGCAGAGGTGTATAGGTTAGATTTATTCCCTGGCTAGATTTACTCCTAAGTTTTGTTTGTTGTTTTTTTTTTTTTAGGGGCTATTATAATGGTATTACTTTCCTGAATTTCCTTTTATAGTTCTCATCATTGGTGTATAGGAATTCAACTGATTTTTGTATGTTTATCTTGTATCCTGGTACTCTGCTGAATCTTTCTATTAGTTCTGTTAGTATTCTTGTGAAGTCTTTTGAGTTCTCTATGTATAGTATCATATCATCCACAAACAGGGATAATTTTACTTTTTCCTTACCAATTTGGATGCCCTTTAATTCTTTTTATTTTCTTATTGCTTGCTAAGACTTCCAGCACAATGTTAAATAGGAGCAGTAATAAAGGGTATCCTTGTCTTGTTCTTGTTCTCAGGGGGAATGTTTTCAGCCTCTCTTCATTAAGAATGATGTTGGCTGTTGGTTTTGTACCCATGCCCTTTATTATGTTGTGGAATTTCCCTTCTATACGTATTTTCTTGAGAGTTTTTATCAGGAATGGGTGCTGGACTTTATCGAATGCCTTTTCTGTGTCAATTGAGATGATCATGTGATTCTTTTATTATATTTATGTTGTAGATTACATTGATCAGGAGAACCCTGAATATTAGAGTTTTGAATTCCTTGTCAGGTAGCTCCAGTATCTTTTGTTCTATGGGAAGGTCATCTGGTGTTTCATTTTGGTAGCTTTCTGAGCCATTCTGCTCTATTTTTTAAAATGTTTTTATATTATCTGCTATCTTTAGGAAATTCAGGAATTATTTTCTTTGTTTATTGATTGTAGATTTGTTTGTTTCATCCTGCTTTTTTGTTTTATTTGGTTATGTCTGGGCAGGAAGGCTTGATGTGCTTTGCTGCTTGCTTATCTGTGGGCACAATACTTCTCACCACCTTGTCCAGGTAGGCAGGGCCAGTACCTCAGTTGTGATGCAGCAGGTCATTTCTAGCAAGGGGGAAGGGGCAGGGATGGGTCATTTGTGGCACATACTGGGGCAGTGCGGGTGGGGTCTGCTGGTCCATGCCTGTATCACTTGGTGGCTTGGTGCTTGGTACACACGGTGCAGATAGGCAGGAGGGAAGGGAGAGGATGTGATTTGTGGAGCTAAGTGGGTAAGAGAAAGAACAGAGGGGAACAGAAGCCAAAAAAGAGAAAAAAAGAATAAAAAAGGAAAAAGTAAATAAAATGGTGGCACAGTAGGCTTCAGTGGGTGGAATTGGGGCAGACCCAGCAAGGCCATGTGCTGATGGCTCTCTAGCTGAGCGGTGCAATTCACCCTGTCCAGAACGGGCATGGATGGCACATGGGGCTAGGTGGTTGGGAGAAGGAAAGGGAAAGAGAGAGAAGAAACAACAACCAAAAAAAATGAAGAAAATAACAACAAAACAAATAAATATGGTGCTGAAGGAGCCGACCGTTAGGAAGCAGGAGAATTGGGGTGGTGGTGAGCTGATGTCTCTCTCACTGGGTGGCGTGGCACGGCCTGTCAGAAAGGTGTGGAGGCTGCACAGGGCTTAGGTGAGAGGGAGAAGGGGAAAGATAAAAATAAAAAATATTCTGCTGAGGGAGTCAGACTGTGGGGGCAATGCAGACCTGGGGAGGCTGTGTGCCAGAGACTCTCTAGCCAAGAGGTACAGCATAGTCCATCAAGAAGGGGAGGGGGAGAGGGGCAAGATGGCGCTCTAGGCAGAAACACCACGCCGTCCCTCCACAGCAAAGATCCGAAAAACTAAGCCTAACAGAGAATCAACAATCCTGAAACCCTAGAACACCAAATGAAGAGATAAAGAACTCAGCCAAACACCAAACGGAGTGAGAATACTAAAAGAGAACGGAGAGCGAGGAGAGACTCAGGCAGAGATTCCTTACCAGCTAACGCAGCGCGGATCCACCATCTTGGATTCCTATCGGAGACCAGCAAACGGGAGAGCAGCCTTGCAGAGCATCTGGTCGGAGACAGAACGACCGGTAAACTGCGGTGCTCGCTCTCCCACCACCCACCCCTCTCCGCCTCAGCTGGGGATCCCCTGCTTTCCGTGGCCAGGGTCTCTGGGCTGGGGGGTGCTGGTGCTTGGATTCCGCGTGCCTGGGCTGGCGGCTTTCTGGGAGCCGTTTGCTGGCAGCTAGCGAACCTTTCTCTGCCGCCTCCCCCTCCTTTTGCCTGGGTGCCTGGTTCCGAGTGCCGTCTCTGCTCTCTCCTGCGGGGCTGTAGGGCTGCGTGCGGGCGTGTGGCTGTTTCTGGGTCTGGGCTCCTGCGTGGGTGGGATCCCGGGGCCTTTGTTCGTTCGCCCCTCTGCTTTCCGTGGCCGGGGTCCCTGGGCGGGGGGGCGCCGGTGCTTGGGTTCTGCGCGCCCGGGCTGGGGGCTTTCTGGGAGCCGTTTGCTGGCACCTAGCGGACCTTTTTCTGCCGCCTCCCCCTCCTTTTGACTGGGTGCCTGGGTCCGGGTGCTGTCTCTGCTCTCTCCTGCGGGGCTGTGGAGCTGCGTGCGGGCGTGTGGCTGTTTCTGGGTCTGGGCTCCCGCGTGGGTGGGATCCCGGGGCCTTTGTTCGTTCACCCCTCTGCTTTCCGTGGCCGGGGTCCCTGGGCGGGGGGGCGCCGGTGCTTGGGTTCTGCGCGCCCGGGCTGGGGGCTTTCTGGGAGCCGTTTGCTGGCACCTAGCGGACCTTTTTCTGCCGCCTCCCCCTCCTTTTGCCTGGGTGCCTGGTTCTGAGGGCCGTCTCTGCTCTCTCCTGCGGGGCTGTAGGGCTGCGTTCGGGCGTGTGGCTGTTTCCAGGTCTGGGCTCCCGCGCGGGTGGGATCCTGGGGCCTTTGTTCGTTGGCCCCTCTGCTTCCCGTGGCCACGGTCACTTAACCCCGAGACTATCGGCTACTTGGAATTCGCGCCCCTGAGTGGGGGCTCTCTGGGTCCCATTTGTAGGCACTGACTGCTGGTGTTGCCCTTTTTTTTTTTTTTTCTTCTCAATTTTATTTTTCTTCCTTTTTTGATTAGTTTTGTCATATTTTACCTCTTTTTCTCTTTTGTCTTTCTTCATTGCTTAATTTCTTGTCCCTCTATCTCTTCCTTCTCTTTCTGATCCCTGAATACTGGGCGATGTATGCCTCTGTACCCTCTGGCCAGGCTGAGCTGTGAAAATTGAGACCGACTCCCCCAGACCTCATAGCTGCATCGGTGCGATCCCTGGGAACTTTGCAGTTTTTTAACTTTTCTGATTTTCATTTGGTCATTCTTTCCTTTTCTTTCTCTTCCCCCTTCTGGTTTCCTCCATCCCATAGTCTCTCATCTGTACATTCCAACGACAAACTCCTCTAGCATTCTTTTATGTTTGTACGCTTTTTGCTCCTCCTCCTCTCTCCTCGCTCCCATATCCAGCTTAGCTTCACACATAACCATCTTCCCGCTGCACCCTACCTACCTGCACCGTGCACTAGACATCACATCACCAAGCGGTGCAGGCACGCCCTATTGGAACCTGCCCAGCACTGACTACCGACCGTCCTGGTGGCTGCGGTGAGTCCCACAAGCAACACATCCCAGTGGCTCCTCCTCAACTATATCTGCCCAGCTGTACCACAAGAACGAAAAAAAAAAAAAAAATCTACAATCAATAAACGAGAGAAATATCTACTGAATGCCCCGAAAACAGCAAACAATATCAAAACATTTACAAAAACAAGACAAGATGGCTCCAATAGGCGTCCAAATTAAAACACCAGATAACTCTCCTGTGGAAGAAAATGCACTAGAAGTATCTGATACGGAACTCAAATCACTAATACTCGGAATTTTCCAAGAACTGAGGCAAAAAGCTGACAAACATGAGGAAAAAATAGACAAATTTATGGAAAATACAGACAAAAAATTGGAAGAATTCAGGAAGATGATGCAAGAACAAAATGCCAAAATAAATTCACAACTCGAAATTATACAAAAACAACAATTAGAAATCCAAAAGATAAACAACAAGATTTCAGAAATGGACGGTGTCATAGAAGGGCTGAGAAGTAGATTTGAAACCTTGGAAGACAGGATCAGTGGAACTGAAGACAAACACTTGGATACAACTCTGTTTCAGGAAAACTCAGAAAAAAGAACAAAGAAAAATGAAGAGACCCTGAGAGTTATGTGGGACACAATTAAAAGCAAAAACTTACGAGTGATTGGCATACCAGAACAGGGGAAGAAAACAGAAAACACAGAGAGGATCATTGAGGAACTGCTGACAGAAAACTTTCCCAATATCATGAAAGATGAAAAGCTGGTCATCCAAGAATCTCAACGAACCCCATATAGAATAGACCCCAAAAGAAAATCACCAAGACATATCATATTCACACTCGCTAAAACTAAAGACAAACAAAGAATCCTGAGAGCAGCTCGGGAAAAACAAGAAGTCACATACAGAGGAGAAACAATAAGACTAAGCTCAGATTATTCAGCAGAAACCATGCAGGCAAGAAGGCAATGGGATGACATATATAAAATCTTGAAAGAAAAAAATTGTCAGCCAAGAATAATATATCCTGCAAAACTCTCATTCAGATTTGATGGTGAAATTAGGTCATTTCCAGATAAACAGAAACTAAAGGAATATGCAAAAGTCAAACCAAACTTACAAGAATTATTAAAGGGAGTTCTTCGATCTGAGGACAAACAGCTTAAGCCCTCAGGCAGGACCTAGGACCTAGGATGCAGGTTCACATGAACCAGATACCATTCTAGGAACTGAACTACAGACGACTTTCCAAAAACAAAAGATATACAACAGGGAATCAGAGAAATCAATCAAAGGATGACAACAACATCAAAACAATGAATGAGGGAACAAACGGCATAGGTATAGAACCTTCTAAAGGAGAAGAAGGCAAGGCGATACCAAGTAACGGTAGACTGCTTCAAAATTATAAAGATAAGGGTAAAATTCATGGTAAACACAAAAAAAGTTAACAAACCAACTCATAAAAATAAAGACGAAAAACATAAAGTCTCAACAAAAACAAAACCTACAAAAACAAAAGAAATGAACACAAAATCCACAAAGAAAAGGAACTCAGCACAAGAGAGTAAGAAGAACAAAGAAAACTTCAGCATCACAAAAAAAAGCACTACAAAATGACAGCAACAAACTCACATCTATCAATAATTACACTGAACGTAAATGGACTCAATGCACCCATAAAGCGACGGAGAGTGGAAGAATGGATAAGAAAACAGGATCCATCTATTTGCTGTCTACAAGAGACACATCTTAGAAACAAAGATGTGAATTTATTAAAAATCAAAGGTTGGAAAAAAATATATCAAGCTAACAACTATCAAAAAAGAGCAGGAGTGGCAATTCTAATCTCAGATAAAATAGACTTTAAAACAAAATCTACCATAAAAGACAAAGAAGGACACTATATAATGATTAAGGGGATGATCCATCATGAAGACATAACCATAATAAATATCTATGCACCCAATGACAGGGTTCCAAAATACATAAAAAAAACTCTAACAGCACTGAAAAGAGAAATTGACAGTTCCACAATAATAGTAGGAGACTTCAACACACCACTCTCAGTAAAGGACAGAACAACTAAAAAGAAACTTAGCAAAGATACAGAAGACCTAAAGGACACAATCAGCCAACTGGACCTCATAGACATATATAGAACACTCCATCCAACCGCTGCAAAGTACACATTCTTTTCCAATGCACATGGAACGTTCTCCAGAATAGACCACATCTTCGGCCACAGAGCAATCCTCAACAAGATCCAAAATGCTGAGATAATTCACAGTATCTTCTCTGACCACAATGCCATCAAGGTAGAAATTAACACTAGAAAGAGCAAGGAAAAAAAATCAAACACATGGAAACTGAATAATAATCTGCTTACACATCAATGGGTAATAGAAGAAATCAGAGATGGAATTAAAAAATTCCTAGAATCAAATGAAAATGAAAACACATCATACCAAAACCTTTGGGACACAGCAAAGGCAGTCCTCAGAGGACAATTTATAGCAATAGATGCACATATCAAAAAAGAAGAAAGGGACAAAATCAAAACATTAACTACAGAACTCAAACAAATAGAAAGAGAACAACAAAAAAAGCCTACAACCACCGGAAGAAAGGAAATAGTAAAGATCAGAGCAGAAATCAATGAAATAGAGAACAGAAAAACAATAGAAAGAATCAACAAAACCAAAAGTTGGTTCTTTGAAAGAATCAACAAAATCGACAAACCACTGGCCAGACTGACAAAAGAAAAACAGCAGAGGGCACAAATAACCCAAATAAGAAATGAAATGGGGGACGTTACAACAGACCCAACTGAAATAAAAAGGATTATAACAGAATATTATGAAAAACTATATTCCAACAAATTTGAAAACCTAGAGGAAATGGATAAATTTCTAGAAACATATGGCCTACCCAAACTACAACAAAGTGATATTGAAAAGCTGTACAGACCCATAACAAGAGAAGAGATTGAAAAGGTAATAAAAAAACTCCCAACCAAAAAAAGCCCTGGCCCAGATGGCTTCACTGGAGAATTCTACAAAACATTTACAGAAGAGCTCGTACCAGTTCTACTCAAGTTATTTCAGAGCATAGAAGAGGAAGCAACACTTCCAAATTCATTCTATGAAGCCAGCATAACGCTGATACCAAAACCAGGCAAAGACATCACAAAAAAAGAAAATTACAGACCAATATCTCTCATGAATATAGATGCAAAAATTCTGAACAAAATTTTAGCCAATAGAATTCAGTATCATATCAAAAAAATAATACACCACGACCAAGTAGGATTCATACCAGGTATGCAAGGATGGTTTAACATTAGAAAATCCATCAACGTAATCCACCACATAAATAAAAGGAAAGAAAAAAATCACATGATTATCTCAATTGATGCAGAAAAGGCATTTGACAAAGTCCAACACCCATTCCTGATAAAAGCTCTCAATAAAATAGGTATAGAAGGGAAATTTCTCAACATCATAAAGGGCATCTATGCAAAACCAACAGCCAACATCATTCTTAATGGAGAAAGGCTGAAAACATTCCCCCTGAAAACAGGAACAAGACAAGGATGCCCTTTATCACCACTCCTATTTAACATTGTGCTGGAAGTTCTCGCTAGAGCAGTAAGGCAAGAGAAAGAAATAAAGGGCATCCAAATTGGTAATGAAGAAGTTAAACTCTCCCTGTTTGCAGATGATATGATACTATACATAGAAAACCCTAAAGACTCCACGAGAAATTTACTGGAACTAATAGAAAGATTCAGCAGAGTAGCAGGATACAAGATAAACATTCAAAAATCAGTTGGATTCCTATACACCAGTAAAGAGAATGATGAAAAGGAGATCAGGAAATCAATACCATTTTCAATAGCCCCTAAAAAGATAAAATACTTGGGAATAAATCTGACCAGGAATATAAAAGACCTATACAAAGAAAACTACAAAACACTGCTGCATGAAACCCAAAGGGATCTACATAAATGGAAAAACATACCATGCTCATGGATAGGCAGACTCAACATTGTGAAAATGGCAATTCTACCTAAAGCAATTTACAAATACAATGCAATTCCGATACAAATACCAACAACATTCTTCAAAGAGATGGAAAAACTAATTATTAACTTTATATGGAAAGGGAAGAAACCCCGAATAAGTAAAGCACTACTGAAGAAGAAGAATAAAGTTGGAGGACTCACACTACCTGACTTGAGAACCTACTATACAGCTACAGTACTCAAAACAGCCTGGTACTGGTACAACAACAGAGACATTGACCAATGGAACAGAATTGAGAACTCAGATGTAAATCCATCCACCTACGGTCACCTGATTTTTGACAAGGGCCCAAAATACATCAAATGGGGAAAAGACAGTCTTTTTAACAAATGGTGCTGGCAAAACTGGATATCCATTTGTAGAAAAATGAAACAGGACCCATACCTCACACCATATACAAAAACTACTTCAAAATGGATCAAAGACCTGAATATAAAGCCTCAAACTATAAAATTCATAGAAGAAAAAATAGGACCAACACTTCAGACCTTAATACATGGCATTAACAGGATACAAACCATAAACATCAACACAAAAAACCCAACAGATAAACTAGATAATTGGGATCTTCTAAAAATCAAACATCTATGCTCTTCAAAAGATTTCACCAAAAGAGTTAAAAGAGAACCTACAGACTGGGAAAAAATTTTTGGACAGTACAAGTCAGACAAAGGTCTAATCTCCATAATCTACAAGAAAATCCAACACCTCTACAACAAAAAGACAACCAATCCTATCAAAAAATGGGCAAAGGAAATGAACAGACACTTCACCAAGGAAGACATTCAAATGGCCAACAGACACATGAGGAAATGCTCGCGATCACTAGCCATTAGAGAAATGCAAATTAAAACCACAATGAGATACCATCTCACCCCGGCATTACTGGCACGAATCAAAAACACTGGAAATAACAAATGTTGGAGGGGCTGCGGGGAGACGGGAACTCTTATACACTGCTGGTGGGAATGCAAAATGATACAGCCATTTTGGAAAATGATATGGCGTTTCCTCAGAAAGCTAGAAATAGACGTACCATTCGATCCAGCAATCCCACTCCTAGGAATATATCCTAGAGAAATAAGAGTCATCACTCGAATAGACATATGCACACCTATGTTCATGGCAGCATTATTCACAATAGCAAAACGATGGAAACAACCTCGATGTCCATCAACAGACGAATGGATACACAAACTATGGTACATACACACAATGGAGTACTATGCAACGAGAAAGAACAATGAATCGGTGAACCATCTCATAACATGGATGAAACTGGAGGACATCATGCTGAGTGAAATAAGTCAATCACAAAAGGACAAATATTGTATGAGACCTCTATTGTAAAAACCCATGAAAAAATTCACATGCAAAATGTAACAATCCTTGTTGGTTACCAGGGATGGGAGGGGGGGGGAATACTAAATAGGTAATAGGTAAGTGGTAACTTGGGTGAGAGATGAGATAGTACATAGTACAGGGGAAACTAACACAACCTGCACAAGGAAAGGTCATGGAGGCCCTATAGACACATCCAAACCCCCCGAGGGACTGAGTTGTTGGACGGAGGGCTCTGGGGACCATGATCTCGGGGAACATCTAGCTCAATTGGCATGACACTACTTATAAAGATAATGCTCTACATTCTACCTTGGTGAGTAGTGTCTGGGGTCTTAAAAGCCTATGAGCGGCCATCTAAGATACTCCACTGATCTCATCCCTTCGGGAACAAGGGAGAACGAAGAGAACAGGATACAAGGAAAAGATTAGTCCGAAGGACTAATGGTCCACAGCTACCAAGGCCTCCACGGGACTGAGCCCAGTACAGCTAGATGGTGCCCGGCTACCACCAATGACTCCTCTGACCAGGATCACAACAGAGGGTTCTGGGCAGAGCTGGAGTAGGATGTAGAGTATAATTTTAACTCCCAAAAAAAAAAAAAAAAAAAAGAAGACCAGATTTACTGGCCTAAAGAATACTAGAGAAACCTCGAGAGTGTGGCCCCCAGACACCCTTTCAGCTCAGAGGGGAAGTTACCTTCAAGGTTCGATGTTAAGCCTGGGAATGGACACCCCAGTAAAACTAAATGGGACTAACGATGTACAGGAGTCCGGTGACAAGGGCCAGAAGGCAGAGGGAGAGTAGGAAACTGATGATAAAGAACACAAATTGAATAAGGACACTGTCGATGTATTGTGAGATTGTTGACCACTGCTATAGGGCAACATTTGTAGTAACTATTAAATGGGAGGCTGTTTTGTCCTGTAAGCCTTCATCTTGGGCGAGAATGGCAGCACAATTGGAAGAGCATAGTCAATATCACTTAAATGTGTAAGTAAAAAGTTTTGAAATGGTGTTTAAATAAAATAAAAATAAATAAATAAATAAATAAATAAATAAACAAATGAGACTAAAGAGGTACAATAGTCCACTGACAAGGTCCAGAAGACAGAAGGGGACAAGGAAGCCCCTTGGTGATAGGGAAGACAAGGTGGAGTAAGGATATTCTTGATGTGCTGTGAGATTGTTAACCATTGTCATAGGGCAACATGTGTAGTAACTGTTAAATTAATAACTATTTTTTCTGTAAGCCTTCATCTTAAGTGAGAATAACAGCACAGTTGGAAGAGCGTAGTCAATGTCACTGAACTGTGAATGTAGAAATTTTTGAAACGGTGTATCTTTGGCCATCTGTAATTTTCATCAAAAAAAAAGGTTGAGAATTTAGAGGCTTAATACGTTGTGGGGTTGTTAACCAATGTCAAAAAACAACATGTGTACTACTATTTCATGAGAAACTATTTGCTCTGTAAGCTTTCACCTGAAGTACAATAAAATATATATTAAAAAAAAAAAAAAAAAAAAGAAGGGGAGGGACGGCACACGGGGCTAGGTGGAAGGGAGAAAGGAAAGGAGAGAGAGAAGAAACAGCAACAACAAAAAGAAAAAAAGAAGAAAAAAAAATGCACTGAAGGATCCTGCCAGTGGGAGCGGTGTGGACTTGGGGAGGCCATGTGCCAGTGGCTCTCTAGCCGAGTGGTGTGGCACAACCCACCAAAAAGGGGTGGGAATAGCACATGGGTCTAGCTGGGAGGGAGAAAGGAAAGGAAGGAAGGGAGAGAGAGATAAGAAACATGTCATGGATTGAATTGTGTCCCCCCAAAATGTGTATCAATTTGGCTAGGCCATGATTTCCAGTATTGTGTGATTGGCCACCATTTTGTCATCCATGTGATTTTTCTATGTATTGTAAATCCTGTCACTATGATGTTAATGAGATGGATTAGTGGCAGTTATGCTGATGAGATCTACCAGATTAGATTGTGTTTTAAGCCAATCTCTTTTGAGATATAAAAGAGAGAAGCGAGCTAAGAGACATGGGGACCTCATACCACCAAGAAACAAGAGCTAGGAGAATACTATGTCCTTTGAACCCAGAGTCCCAGTGTTGAGAAGCTCTTTGACCAGGGAAGACTGATGGCAAGGACTTTTCTCCAGAGCCAACGAGAGAGAAAGCCTTCAGCTGGAGCTGACACCTTGAATTTCGACTTGTATCCTACTAGACTATGACAGAATAAATTTCTCTTTGTTAAAGGCATCCACTTGTGGTATTTCTGTTATAGCAGCACTAGATAACTAAGACAAAATTTAAAAAAAAATGGCTCTGAGGGAGTCTGCCAGTGGACCAGGGAAGCTGTGTGCCAGTGACTCTCTAGCCAAGCAGTGTGGCAAAACCCATCAAGAAGGTGCTGGGACAGCACACAGGGCTAGCTGGGCAGAAGAAAAGAAAGGAA
Source organism: Dugong dugon (assembly GCA_030035585.1). Taxonomy (NCBI): domain Eukaryota; kingdom Metazoa; phylum Chordata; class Mammalia; order Sirenia; family Dugongidae; genus Dugong; species Dugong dugon. The sequence goes on from CM057482.1 coordinate 56,682,775, forward strand.
GGAAGGGAGAGAGAGAGAAGAACCACACTACAACATGGATTAACCTCAAGGACATTATGCTGAGTGAAATAAATCAATTATAAAAGAAAAATACTTTATGATCTCACTTTTATGAAAATACAAGAAGAGGTAAACATAGAGGCCAATGACTATTACCAGGAGTGGATGGAGGTAGACGGGGAATCATTCTTTAGGTAATAGTGGCTTTTTGTTTATGGTGATGGGAAAACTGGCATCAAATAGGGTTAGTAGTATACAACTTGACTAATGTAAATAATATCACTAAGCTGTACACAAGAAAAAACAATGAATTGGCAAATGTTATGTTATATATAATCTTACAACTGCATCAAAAAAAAAAAAAAAGAGGCTACAGCCACTGATATTTCTTAGATGCAACAAAATACTTCACAGAATTATTTTTCTTGGTTCAAAGGTGGAGGGACATGGTTTTGAGGGACAGTCCAGTAAACTGGGCATAATCCTATTTTTAGAGTTTGTATTCTACCCCCTAATTTGGTGAGTAGTACATGGGGTCTTTAAAGTTTGTGAGCAGCCATCCCAGATACAACAAATCTGTCCAAAAGCAACAGAAGAAGGAGACCCAGGAATGAATCAAAGAAGGAAATTGACTACAAGCCTAATTATATCCATGAACTGGATGGTGCTCAGCTACTATTACCAAATGTTTTGATCGTGGCCAAAATAGATGAATCCTGATCAAAAGGGGGAAAGATGTGGAATGGAACTTCAAATTCTTAAAGATTCCAGACTTACTGGCAGTACTGAGACTGGAGGAGCCCACAAAATATTTTCCCTAAGATATTCTTTCTACCTTTAATGAAAACTATACTCTGAAGTCATCTTTAGACTAGACAACAGTTTAGCTCAATTAGTAAGGAACGTATGCCTTAAGCATTGCACCATCTTAAAAGAATATATATGAGACTAAATTGACAACAGTAAATCTACAGTATAGATGGGAAGACTAAGGGAGCAGTGAGTCTAAGTTAAAGATACTGAAACAATTTTAGTAGAAATAGCAAGATGGTTGATACAAAGTGAAAACTTAGTCAATGTCACTGAACTGTACCTGTAGAATGTTTTGATATGTATATTTTCACCAAAAATAAAATAAATATCATTATATACATATAAAAGAGTCTGCCTTTGGCAGTAAATGGTTTTAATATTTTTCAGAAATTGGGTATTATAATGCTGAAGCAAACTGTGATTCCCAAGACAGAATTAAGAGAATAAAGATCTGGAAACAGACATAGGTAACCTATTATGCCTCCACTGATAAAGGCAGTTCAGAAATGGTCAAGAATGAATAATAAAAATAACAGTTAGAAATAGAGTTGAGTTGAGACCCAGTAGCTGTGCAAAAGATGAAAATGGATTAGACTGGTTGGTATATAATACCCCATAACAGCTTGGAATTAGATGAAGTGGAAGGGGCTAGAAACATATTGAAGAGCAAAGCCAAGTTTGGAATCTGTAGTACTACACTTTTTTTAAATCATGAAGTGAGTGTTAAATAATTATAAAGCTTTGGTTTCCAGTCTTTAGATTTTTATATGGCAAAGTGTTTTCAGTATTTAGGACTGTGTCTAATATATAGCAAGTTCTCAATAAATATTTGCCAAGTGGAAGAATGATATTTCTGTTGAAAATTTTAGAAGTGAGCTTAACAGTTCCTGTTGTAATCAATAATATAACATTATATTATTTAAAAAAGTTAGTGAATATGTAAAGCAGTTGATTTCTATTTACTATGGTGGAAAGGTCAGGGTGCCAGAGAGAACTAAACCCTCTCACTTGTGCACCCAAAACTCTCCCACAGCTATAGGAGAGGTCACTTGTATACGCCAGGCACAAGAGCTGGAGGATGTACCTCAAAGCTGGATGAAAAAGGAGGTTTGAATGTTCTCTAGCTTTTCAAAAGACCATACTCAATTCCACTTCTTGTCCCATTATACTCTTTGCATCTGTCTTCCTCACTTTGGTCAGCACCACATAGCTGTTAAGTACTCATGTAAGTAGAGCACCATGAAATGATTATTAAATTGTTCAAAGCTATTGTTCCTCCCCCAGTGACCTTACCAAGCCAGTTGCTGTTGAGTCAATTCTGATTCACAGTGACCCTATAGGACAGAGTAGAACTGCCCCATAGGGTCTTACTACCAAACAAACAAAAAACCAAACCCATTGCAGTCGAGTAGATTCCGACTCATAGTGACTCTGTAGGACAGAGTAGAACGCCCCATAGGGTTTCCAAGGAGTGACTGGTGGATTTGAACTGCTGACATCTTGGTTAGCAGCCGAGCTCTTAACCACTATGCAACAAGGGCTCCAGGGTCTTATTAGGTGATGGAAATTCCTTATTTCTATGTCCCATTTCAACATTGTTCTATTTCCTCCCTAGTAGCTGTACATGCATTATTTCGCTAGAACTGGAGGTATAGCACAGCTGTCACTGCCCTCACTTTCAGGGGAGAGCAGGGTGCCCACATTGTTAATCGAGAGATTCTGAGCAGACCCCACATGCTGCCTGCATGGTCACTGATTGCCCCACCATGCTCTGCTGCCTTCTGGGTGTTCACACTAATAAAATGAAGTTGGAAGGTAGAAGAAGGAAGTAGGTAAGCTAACCTCATTACTTGTAGGCATAAAATCTATTTTGCAAAGCAATTGGCAAAGATACATTTAATTTGCTGAACTCTCCAAAATGGGAGGTACGGTTCTATCTGAATCTCAGAATATTGGATGTTTACATCTGTTCTTAGATTAGTAAAGTGAAAAACATTTTGAAGGAAAGTCGTCTGTAACTAATGAAATGTAATTTACTCTTATTTTTAGTATTTGGTAGTGTCTTGATTCTTGTAGGAAATTATTTTTAATGCAATTCACTAAAAAGCTATTTAGACTTAGCACATGCTACAGACTACAGTTTTGTACAAGTAATATTTTTAAGGGATCTAAGAATCCTTGGATTGTGCAAAGAGTTAATGAACTTGCTGCTAATCAAAAGGTTGGAGGTTCAAGCTCACCTAGGGCCACCTCAGCAGAAAGGCCTGGCAATCTACTTCTGAAAAATCAGAACCCATAGAGCACAATCTTATTGTGATACACATGGGGTTGCCATGAGTCAGAGTCAACTCCATGGCTACTGTTTTTTTTTTTTTTTAATTGTTTTAAAATCATAAATAAAAGCCTAGATTCAAGTGCCATATAGAATCAAAAATCTAGGAATTAGGAGAGCTCCAAAAAAAAAAACTCTGTTGTGCATTTTTGTTTACAGCCTGAAAAGTTCTCATCCTGGCACTACAATAGAGTCTCCTGGGGAGCTTTTTAAAAATACTGATGCCTGAGAATCTCTCTCAGGCAAGGAGAGAGAAGCTGTGCATATTTTCTAAAAGGTGGTTCTATGTACATCCAGGGTTAGTAAGCTTGGCTTCTATTCAATTAAATGAAACAAGAGACTTAGTTTAGTTTTAACGCTAAAAATCCTTGGCAATTTTCCATCAGAATACCACAATCATAACCTTTTCCATTAGTATATGGAGGGAGTGGGAACTAGGCATTCTCTGACAAGTAATTATCTTCCTTCGAGAAGATAAGTTGTCTATAGCTACAAAGTAATGAAGCAAAGGAGCAAGGTATCACGCTGCAGCAAGTAAGGCTTCATGTCTGGGTTCATCTGAGTTCCTCTGCTGTAAGCAGAATGTCATTCTGAAAATAGCACAATCAAAGGAGATACTTTGAGATTGGGAAAAAAAAAAAAATAACCTTCAGAACTGCTTCCTCAGCGCCTCTCTTCCTGGTACATTTATTGGTTTCTGTTACCAACTATAAATCAAGTTTGATTTAGAACTATGTTCTGCTTATATTAGGATTTTTCAGTTACTGCATCAGAATTCCTCAATGTGATTTTATGAAAAAAAAAAAAAAAAGCTAAGAATTCTGAAGGGGTATCTCTGATAATTTTACAGCAATTATTCTTGCTTTTATTGTCTGTATGTTTTTCTGTATACATTTTTTTTATCAGTTCAAGTATCCACAGAGTTGCCTTCAACTGTAACCACAGAACGATCGGTCAGTGCACTATCTACGCTGATGGGGCTCTCAATCAGAAGCCTGGTCTTTCAAGTGTGCAAGCTGACAGGTGCAGGGCTGGCCAAGTTTTTCAAAAGGAGCTTCCACACACGTTGCCTAGCCTGTGTGCTTTCAATGCAACTTCGTCAGAAGATATTCTCAACAGCATTTCTATACTCCCTTAAGACATAATTTTTCATGGTTTTCACGTTAATTCCCTCCATATTCAAATATTACTGTCTGGGGAAAATACAGGCCTTTTTATTTTTCCTTACATTTATCCTATGAATTCATGTTTCGTAGAACCCACTGTCTTGTCTCTGCTTATTTTTCTCACCTAGGAACCATAGCAGTTAAACTTTGGAGTGACATACTGAACCATAATGGTTTTCTTTCTTCCCTCTTTTCACTTGTCATTTCTATTCACAATCACTTTCTGACAGAAAACGGCGTTACTTGGATTATCCCATCCTCTTATGATTCCATCAAAAAAACCTTTATCTAACTTTATATAAAGTAGTTCTAGGTAGATAAAGTTTTAACAAGCAATCAGCTACACAAGTTGGTTCTGATTCACCAAAAAAAAAAAAAAAAGAAGAGAAGTGCCAGCCTGCGTCACAGGCAGGCAAGAGTGGCACATAACCCTACCAGGACATTCTGAGCTCCATCTGTAACATTGCCACAAACTGCCAGGCAGCTTTCTTTAGATAAGAGTCAACCTCAGAAGATTAGTTTTTTGAAAAGAATTAGCCAGAGTTGAATTAAGAGACTTTATTATTATACCTAAAGCCCATGAGAAATATTCTCACTAGATTTTAGAACAAGACTTGTTCTGTTTCTTAGCCAATATGTAGAAAAGAGGACTAAGACTATCTGTCCACAAAGTATAAGGCAGTCACGTATCATCCTTGGCTTTCTGGTCTGCTCTTAGCCCATGATATAGCAGTGAAGGCCTGTGAGTGATTGGGACCACGCCAGCTTCAGTGAGAATGTTTAAAATTTACATCCACCACACATGGACTTTTCATAGAAAGTGTGGCCATCAAGAATAAGATGCCAGATTTTCCTGACTGTTAATCCTATGAAAAGAAAAGCATCTGGCAAAACCACGTGTGATAGAAAATGGATGGCGGTAGCTGAGCTAAGAATAAATAAAGCAATAGTTTTTTCCTTAAGGTATTATGTACCTACGTAGAATGTATAACTGAGCAATAAGAGCATGTTATAAAAATAAAACTTTGCCCTTAAATGTACAGATGTGTTACATCATATTTAGCAATATTCAGCTCACAATGCAAACCTACAGGAAGAAGCAAAACAGGAGTGTTTTAGGCTTCCAAATTATCAACATTGTTTGCATTGTAAAAATAGTAAAGATAATAATACTAGTAATAAGAAATAGTTAAGATTTATTGGGTGCATACTAAGTACAGGCACTATTCTAAGAACTTTTCTGGAATTACCCCTACTTAAGTAAGTATTGTTTTTATCTCCATTTTACAGATAACTAAGGCTCAGGAGTATTAAATACCTTGCCCAGAGTCATATAGCTAGTAACTATAGGGACAGGGATAAAATTCAGACCAGAACTATAAATTTATGCTACCCTAAATCTATGCCTTCCAAGTACATAGCAAAATGTTGCACACAAATACATAGATAATATATTGTAAAATACCTCTATGCCACCCTACTTTCCAAAAATAGAGCAAAATTCCAAATACAAACTTTACATGCATACTCTCAACCTAATCATTTTTGGAAGCTGCTCAAGCACATGGTATTTTCTTTCATGTATATCTGGTACCATATTCTCAAAGCACCCAGCCATATCCCTTAGGGCACTTTTTCCTTAGCTTTGCTCCTCCTTCTGCTTGCCTTCATAGTACACAGCTTTCTACATAGTTACTGTTATGCAAACACCATCAGTAGCTGTCAAATCAAGCATATCCCTTGACAAATGTCCCTTTTCCAGGATTAAGACAAATGATCTTTGTTGGTAATAATCTGGCATTCTGCCTAACATTACACAACCCCAGGATGTACTGAACATGTGTGCATTAAATTATCTCTCCTTTGTCCACATTTCAGGTGACATTTTCCATCTGTTGCTCCTAAAGTGACAGGGCTAATGCTCTATAGGAACAGCCTCTTCTTATCTAGATCATAAGATAGGCTGGGAAATCTGTTATCTTCATCACCATTACCATGCCAATTTTGCAGATGTGGCATCAAGTGGTGAAGTGACATGATTATGGTCACAGGGATAGAAAAAGCAGACTACATCTGACCTTTCATCTGCCAGTGCACACTCTGAGAAGTGCAGCAAGGTGAAAGGTTGTGGTCAACAAGCAGTCTTTCAAGGATCTTATTTTTACATTCATCCTTTCAAATATTTGTTGAGAATGTGCTATCAGCCTGGCAGACATAGCCTCTGCCCTCAATATGCTCAGAGCCTACTGAGAACGTAAACAAGAAAATCGCCTATGTGATCTATGGGCACAGAGGAGGGACTTTTTATAAAGAGGCCACTGTAAAAATGGAGTGGCACCAGACCTCATCTAACATCAGGGGGAGGAGAGACACTCAAGGTCAGCGTCAGCCCAAAGCTGATTCCTGTGAGGTGGAGGTCAGACATACCTTCATTCTCTAACCGTTTTACCAATCTAACACAGCTGTCCCCTATCCCCACCCCCCATAGCACTCTTTACTTATCTGTTGGGTTTGATAGTTCATTGCAATGGCCACACAGAACTCACAGACCATATTTACAATTATGGGGCTTATTAGGGAAATAAGAGGTTACAATTCCGGATCAAGATCAACTTGGAAGTAACAGGAACAACTCAGGATAGTTTTTCAATCAGAACAGTTCCTTCTCGGCCGTGCCCACAGGCAGGCCTCTCTCTCAGTTCTCAGCCCTCACTCTTGGCCCTTGGCTCTTGGACCTCAGCTCCTGGTCTGGCCTCTGCCCTGTTCAGGCAAGTGTTACAAAGCTCTTTAGCTCCACCAATAAGCACCTGGAGGCACCCCACTCCTCCAGGAAGCCTCCTCTTCAAAAGTACTCAGCTGTCTGACTCCATTGATCGGGGTGGTCCCATGCCACTGCTGTCTCCAGTGTTGCAGCTCTCTCTGTCTCCTGGGTCTAGGAGAAATCAGTGCAGGGACCCCTGGTCCAAAGGAAGTGCTCTGCTCCTGACTCTTCTTCTTGATGGTAGTGAGGTCCCCTCCCAACCTCTGGGATTAGCTTCCTTTAAGCCTAGAGGGATGGCAAAACTGATCAATCCCTTACAAGAGTTCCATGCACCTTATTTGCATTACCAAAACTGTCCAATCCCCTTGGTGGGCCACAAGCACGTTATTTGCGTAGTCTCACCCAATCATTTTGTGGGAGTCACAAGACCATGGTTATAAGGGCCATACAGAAGCAATTCACTGCACCACAACAGCTGAGTCTTGAGACACTAGTTAGTAGTAGCCAGGACCCTGGAGGAAAGCTGCTTTCCAGATGAAAGAAGGTGAAAATCTTGAGGAAATGTGATCTGTTTAAGAAGCTGGGTGAGACTGAGGCATAAGAGGCATGTGAGGTTGTGTTTAGAGAGAAAAGGAACGTGGACGCTGGGTAATGAAGAGCCTTATGAAATAAGTTATCTTGGAAGCAAACAGAAAAGTATGAAGAATATTACTAAGGAAAGGAACATGATCTAATCTTTACAATTATTAGATAACTGCAGCACCTATGCAGAATTGACTGAGACTTGAGTTAGAAAATCAAAGAAGAGGATTATTGCTTTTGCTGGGTACAAAATCATAGCAAGAGTTTAAACTGGAGAAGGGGTAGTGGTAACGAATTGGGACATGGAAACTGATTTCATATGTGGGGTCAAAGATAAAGGTTGACTCATGCAGATTTGAAAACTAGGAAGAAGATATTTGTGCTAAGCAGAGAAATACAGGGAGAAAAAATGGGGGTACCAAGAAGGGAGGCAGTAACATCATGACTTCAGTTTGGGATAACATGAGCTTGAAGTGTTGTAAGATGCTGAGATGAATCATACAATGTATCTGAAGTTCAAGAAGGAGAGCTGAGTTGGAGAGAGAAATCTAGTTTTTTTGCAATAGATTATGGATGAAGTCATGGAGACAAATATAAGATAAAGATGAGATCTAAGGGCAGAACACTGAGGAACACCAGCATTTACATGCCACCAAGGAAGATAAGTAGATAAAAGAAGACTGACTAGGATATAATGACTTGAGTAGTTGGAAGAAATCCAGCAGACGAGAGTGTCATAGAAATCAAGGGAGGACTTACAATTTCAGCTCAGACATGTAAAGAGCTTGGAAGTCATTCTTACAATAAGAAAGAGCCAGACAAACTGAAAATAAAATAATTTTCTTGAACTCATCAGAGAACTGAGGTCACAGGGCAAATCATTATTACAAAATCAAGAGAATCAAGCACATCCAGAGATGCAGCATCGAAGATTTGCTTACCTGCAGCAGAAGACACTGAACACCATAAATCAGTAGGAAATCTTAAGTAGTAATTTTGACAAATTGCTAGAGGCTGAGAAGCTCCTGGGAGCTACAGTGATAGGGGAAACCCCATGCTTTTACTCCACTAGATTCTTACAGTGGGCATTGCAGAAAGCTCTGGACATGGTCCTGATGGGGAAAGGAGGGAGCGGGGCATGGAGAGTAGCCATCATGATACCTTCCCAGACCCACCTACTGAATAAAAAACAATTCTGAAATCTTGTCCTTGTTGGGAGGAGGGAATGTTGCCCCACTCAAGGCTGCCTCATCCTTTCTGTCTTACCGGGGTTAAGGGTGGTGGTGAGGGAATACTATCATCAACAGGGCAGAAGCCTTCAAAGAAACAGACTTGGGAATGTTAGAACCAGAAAAGGGACCAGATAGTGGGGGAGGGGAAGCTTGACACCTAGGTGAAGGACAGCTTTGAAATATTTTTGAAAGCCATGGCCCTGAGTCACAGGTTCACTAAACAACTGATACTAATAAAATTAGAAAATGTTCCCCTTCCCACATCTTACCACCAAATAAACTATCTTCCATTAATAACAGTGGATTACAATTAAAAGCGCTGCAAGACACATACTTTTTATGAATAGTACAAAGGGAAACCCCAACACCAAGAGGGGAGGGAAAACAATTCCACTAGAGGAATTTGAAGGCTCTGCTATATAGTTACATCAAACATTAAATATAACCCAACTGCTAGTTAGATTTCCATAAATCCTCACACTGACAGAGTTTACCTCAGTACATAATACTCTATACAGCATAGCTATATTTATATAGAAAATTAAAAAGCATGCCAATAAGTAAGGAAAAAGAAAACACACACACACACAGTCTGGTGACACAAAGCAATCATCAGAACCAGACTCAAATATGACAGAGACGTTTGAATTATCAGACAAGGGTTTAAAATAACTGTGATTAATATGTTAAAGCTACAAATGGAAAAAATAGACAACATATAAGACAAGATGGGAATGTTAGCAGAGAGAAGGAAACTATAAGAATCAAAAGTAAATAGTAGGACCACAGTAATTAAAACAGACGAGTACTGGTATAATAACAGACGTATAAACAAATGGAATAGAATCGAGACCCCAGAAATAAATCCATACATTTATGGTCAACTGATTTTTGACAAGGGTGCTACGTCCATTCATGGTGGTAGGAAAATTGGATTTTCACACGCAGAAGAATGAATCAGGATCCATGCCTCATACCATACACACAACAAAAATTAAAAAATGATCGAGGACGTATACGTGAAACCTAACACCTTAACATTCCTAGAAGAAAATTTAGGAATGAGATCGTGGGACCTAGTTTTTAAGGATAGATTATTAGATAAGACAACAAAAACATGAGCAGCAAAAGACAAAATAGATAAATGGGACCTCATGAAAATTAAATACTTTTGTTCATCAAAGGATTTTATCAATAAAGTAAAAAGACAATCTACAGATTGGGAGACAATTTTCAGGAAGAATACATCCAGTAAGGATCTAATATCTAAAATGTATTAAAATACCAAAAAAAAAAAAAAAAAAAACTCCTGCAACATAACAACAAAAAGACAACCCAATCAAAAAACAGGCAAAGCATTTCAACAGATATTTCACCAGTCATTATTCAAATGGCTTGCAAACATGTGAAAAGATGTTCCACATCATTAGCTATTAGAAAGATACAAACCAAAACCACAATGAGATACCACCTCACCCCATCAGAATGACAAAATTTTTTTGAAAAAGAAAAACAGCAGGTGTTTGTGAGGTTATGGAGAAACTGTAACCTTCATTCATTGCTGGTGGAAATGAAAATGGCATAATCACTATGGAAAACAGTTTGACAGTTCCTCAAAAAGTTGAACATGGAGCCACCATATAACCCTGCAGTCCCCATCCTAGTTATATACACAGAAGAAGTAAAAACAGGAATACAAACAGAATCCTGAACATTAAATTTTATTGTAACACTTTTCACAATAGTCAAGAGGTGGAAAAAACCAAATGTCCATTAACATATAAATGGATGAACAAAATGTGATATGTATATACAATTGAATATTACTCAGCCATAAAGAGAAATGAAGTCTTGATGCATGCATCAACATAGATGAACCTTGAAAATATTATACTGAGTGAAATAAGTCAGTCACAAAGGGACAAATGCTATATTATCTCACTTATATGAAATAAGAAAAATATAAAAATCAAATATTATTAGTAGTTACTAGGAGTGGGAGAGAGAAGAAAAGTGAGAATTTTTGCTTAGGAGACATTGCGTTTATGTTAATGGTGGAATAATGCACAACATAAAGTATGTAATCAAAGTTACTGAAATATACATATAGAAATTATTGAATTGGCCAATGTTGTGCGTATTTTCAAAAACAGTAATAATAAAATAATATAAATAAATAATACTTTTAACAGGCTCATTAGTATACTCAAAACAGCTGAAAAAAGTATACTCACTGTAGCTGAATAAAGAATCAGTGAACTTAAAGATAGATCAATAGAAATGTCACAAACTTGAAAAAAAAGAAAAGAACCTAAATAACAGAACAAAACTCCCTAGAACTGTAAGAAAATATCAAAATGTGTGACATGTATGTAACTGGAATACCAAAAGCAGCAGAAAAAGAGAAAAGGGAAGAAGAAATATTTGAAGAAATAATGGTCAAGAACTTCGAAAAATTAAATACAGACACCAAACTACAGATGAAACAAGCTCAGAGAATAATAAGATTTAAAAAGTAAGTAAATAGACATCTTTATTCAAACTGCAGAAAATAAAGAAATAGAGAAAATCTTGAAGGGAGTCAGAGGGGAAGAAACAACTTACCTACAGACGAATAACACAAATCACAGCAGACCTCTCATCAAACATCATGCAAGCAAGAAAAAAGTGGAGTGAAACCTTTGAAGTGTTGAAAGCAAAACAAAATGCCAACCAAGAATTCTATATCTGGTTACATTATACTTTTAAAATGAACAAAAATTATTCCTCAGCAAAGAAAATCTGAACAAGTTCATTGCCAGTAAACATGTTATACAAAAAATGTTTATAGAAAGAGTTTGGACAGAAGGAAAATGATATAGGTCAGAAACTTTGATCCATATAAAGAAAGTAAAGCATCAAAAAGGAATAGATGAAGGTAAAATCATTTAAAAATTTTTTCTATTCTTAATCAATCTTAAAGATTACTACGTTTAAAGCAATTATACAATCTGTCCTCCATATCCAAGGGTTCCATGCATCCTTGGATACAACCAATCAGGGATAGAAAATGTTTGAAAAAAAAAAGTTCCAGAAAGTCCCCAAAACAAAGAAGCAATTAGGAAAGTGTCCCCTGTGTTCTAAATGCCAACTCCCCTTTGTGAATTGGCTCCTTCCCTTCGGATCCGGACCTCCGTAGGTGAACGCTGTATCTGCTGGGGTGCCCACAAAGTCCGGCTACTTCCTCACCGCGGGAAGGGGGTTGCCAGGAAAAAGGAAGCCCCCTTTTCCCCCCACCACTCACCTGAGTGGGAACCAGAACCTGTCAGACCTGGGCAGTGGGCGCCTCACAGTCCCTGCCCTAGCTCCAGTTTTATATGTAAATACTAGGCCATTTTATGTAAGGGACTTTGGCATTCACAGAGTCCTGGAAACAATTCCCGGTGGATACTGAAGGATCACTGTATTAAAACACATTGGGTGTTGATAATAGCATATGGATGAATGAAATGAGTAACAATAATGCCACAAGGAATGGGAGGGGGAAATTGAGAATGCTATGTTATAATATACCTGTGCTGCACCTGAAGTGGTATAGTGCTATTGGAAAGTGGACTTAATAGAAAAAAGACTGTACGATGGAAACCTTAGAACAATCACTAAGTAAGCTAAAAAATAACAAAAAATGTACAAATGTGAAGAAAGAAGACAAATTAGAATCATATAAAATATTTAATTTAAATCTTAGAAGGCAGAAAAAAAGGAAAAACAAATGCAGTGAATATAAAACAATTACCAAAATATTAGGTTTTGATCCAGCTATGTCAATAATTCCACCACTTGTCTGTCAGTTTGTGGTACTGTGGTGGCTTGTGTGTTGCTATAATGCTGGATGCTATGACACCAGCACTTTAAATACCAGCAGGATCACCCATGGTAGACAGGTTTCAGTGGAGCTTCCAGACTAAGTCAGATTAGGAAGAAAAGCCTGATGATTTAGTTTGGAAAATTAGAAAATGAAAACCTTAGAATCACAGTAGAACATTATCCAACATGCATGCTGTGGACATGTCACAAGGATGGATCAATTGCTAGAGAAGGACCTCACGTATGGTGGAGTAGAGAGCCAGTGAGGATGAGGGAGACCCTTGATGAGATGGATTGGCACAATAGCCACAATCAAGGACTCCAATGTGCTGGTGATTATGAGGATGACACAGGACTTGGCAGCATTTATTCTCCTGTACACAATAAGGTCACCATAAGTCAGAATCAACTCAACGGCAGCCAACAACAATAGCATATTACAATTACTTTAAATGTTAATGTTCTAAATATACTAGTTTAAAGACAGTTATTGTCAGATTTGATTAAGAAGAAAATAGTGTTCAACTATATTCTATCTAAAGAAACATACATTAAATCTATAAATATAAAGGTTAAAAATAAATGGATTGATGGGGAAAAGACAGTCTTTTTAACAAATGGTGCCAGCAAAACTGGATAGCCATTTGCAAAAAAATGAAACAGGACCCGTATTTCACACCATATACAAAAACTACTTCAAAATGGATCAAAGACCTGAATATAAATCCTAAAACTATAAAGTTCATAGAAGAAAAAATAGGACCAACACTACAAGCCTTAAAACACGGCTTTAACAGGATACAAACCATAACCATCAATGCACAAACCCCAATAGATAAGCTAGATACTGGGATCTTTTAAAAATCAAGCACCTAGGCTCAAAAGACTTCACCCGAAAGAGTAAAAAGAGAACCTACAGACTGGGAAAAAATTGTTGGCAGTACAAGTCAGACAAAGGTCTAATCTCCATAATCTACAAGAAAATCCAACACCTCTACAACAAAAAGACAAATAATCTTGTTAAAAAATGGGCAAAGGAAATGAACAGACACTTCACCAAAGAAGACATTCAAATGGCCAACAGACACATGAGGAAATGCTCGCGATCACTAGCCATTAGAGAAATGCAAATTAAAACCACCATGAGATACCATCTCACCCCGGCATTACCGCCACGAATCAAAAACACTGGAAATAACAAATGTTGGAGGGGCTGTGGGGAGATCGGAACTCTTATGCACTGCTGGTGGGAATGCAAAATGATACAACCATTTTGGAAAATGATATGGCACTTCCTCAGAAAGCTAGAAATAGACATACCATTTGATCCAGCAATCCCACTCCTAAGAATATATCCTAGATAAATAAGAGTCGTCACTCGAATAGACATATGCACACCTATGTTCATGGCAGCATTGTTCACAATAGCAAAACGATGGAAACAACCTAGATGCCCATCAACAGATGAACGGATAAACAAAGTTTGGTACATACACACAATGGAGTACTATGCAATGAGAAAGAACAACAGTGAATCTGTGAAGCATCTCATAACATGGATGAAACTGGAGGACATTATGCTGAGTGAAATAAGTCCATCACAAAAGGACAAATATTGTATGAGACCTCTATTGTAAAAACCCATGAAAAAGTTCACACACACAATGTAACAATCTTTGCTAGTTACCAGGGATGGGAGGGGTGTGGGGGGAAAATACTAAATAGGCAATGATAAGTGGTATCTTGGGTGAAGGGTGAGACAGTACGCAATACAGGAGAAACTAGCACAACTTGTACAAGGAAAGGCCATGGAAGCCCCATAGAGACATCCAAACTCCCTGAGGGACTGAATTGCTGGGTGGAGGGCTGTGGGGACCATGGTCTCTGGGAACATCTAGCTCAATTGGCATAACACAGTTTATAAAGACAATGTTCTACATTCTACCTTGATGAGTAACATCTGGGGTCTTAAAAGCCTGTAAGCGGCCATCTAAGATATTCCACTGGTCTCACCCCTTCAGGAGCAAGGGAGAATGAAGAGAACAGGACACAAGGAAAGGATTAGTCCGAAAGACTAATGGACCACAGCTACCAAGGCCTCCACCGGACTGAGTCCAGTACAGCTAGATGGTGCCCGGCTACCACCACTGACTGCTCTGACCAGGATCACAACAGAGGGTTCTGGACAGAGCTGGAGAAGAATGTAGAACATAATTCTAACTCGCAAAAAAAAAGACCAGATTTACCGCCCTAAAGGAGACTGGAGAAACTTCGAGAGTATGGCCCCCAGACACCCTTTTAGCTCAGTGGTGAAGTTATCTCCGAGGTTCACCGTTCAGCCTGGGAGTGGACAGCCCCGTAAAACCAAATGGGACTAATGAGGTACAGTAGTCCAGTGACAAGGGCCAGAAGGTAGAAGGGGACAAGGAAGCTGATGATAGGGAACCCAAGGCTGAGTAAGGATATTGTTGATGTGTTGTGAGATTGGTAACCATTGTCATAGGGCAACACGTGTAGTAACTGTTAAATGAGAAACTATTGTGTTCTGTAAGCCTTCATCTTAAGTGAGAATAGCAGCACAATTGGAAGAGCGTAGTCAATGTCACTGAACTGTGCATGCAGAAAGTTTTGAAATGGGGTATCTTTGGCTATGTGTATTTTCACCAAAAAAAAGGTTGAGAAGTTAGAGGGTTGATATGTTGTGGGGTTGTTAACCAATGTCATAAAACAATATGTGTAGTACTGTTTCATGAGAAACTATTTGTTCTGTAAGCCTTCACCTGAAGTACAATAAAATAAATAAATAAATAAAAATGGATTGAAAAACATATAACATGCCAACACTAATCAAAAGAAAGTTGGAGTAGTTATATTACTTTAAGACCCAGCATCCTTCAGAGCAACGAAGATTATCAGGGATGAAGTGGTACATTACATAATCATAAAGGGGTCAAATCTACAAGAAGATGTAACAATCCTGAAATGTATGCACCTTAACAACAGAGCATCAAAATAAACAAGACAAACTTATGGAACTAAAAGCAGTAATAAACAAATCCACAACAATCATAGTTAAACAATTTATTACCCCTTTCTCTATAGCTGATAAATCCAGTAGGCAGAATATCAGTAAGAATATAGATGACATGAATAGTACTATCAATCAAATTGATCTAAATGACATTTATAGAACACTCCACCCATCAGCAGAATACATACTCTTCTCATACACAAATGGAACATTCACTAAGATGGACTGAATTCTGAGTTTAAAACACACCTTAACATATTTAAAAGAATAGAAATCATACAAAGTATAATCTTAGATCATGACAGAATTAAAATAGAAATCAACAGCAGAAAGATGTCTGGAAAATTCCCAAATATTTAGAAGAAAGATCAGAAATTAATAATCTAAGTTTCCACTTTACCAACTGCAGAAAGATCTAGTTAAACCTATAGCAAGCGTAAGGATAATTAACTGGTCTTCCTTGTAGGCCTATGGATATTATCCTATCACTGACAACATTGTACTTCAGGGTAGCTCTTGAAATGTTCTTTTTGATGATGAATGCAATGCCATTCCTCTTCAATTTGTCATTCCCGGCATAGTCTATTCCCAATACAAATCCATCTCAGCTCACTAATGTCTAAGATATCAATGTTTATGCATTTCATTTCATTTTTGATGACTTCCCATTTTCCTAGATTCATGCTTCATACCTTACACATTCTGATTATTAACAGATGCTTGCAGCTGTTTCTTCTCATTTTGAGACAAATTTATGGATCAACCAATAAGGTTAACATGAATAAACTGAAGATTTTACCAACTTCTGTAGTCTGTAATTGATCAAACATGCAATCAAGATGCATTTATAATTATTGGTGATTAAAATGTGAAAGTTGGAAATAAAGAAGGATCAGTATTTGGAAAATATGGCCTTGGTGACAGAAACAATGCCAGAGATTGCATGATAGAATTTTACAAGACCAAAGACTTATTCATTGCAAATACCTTTTTTCAACAACATAAATGACAACTAGACACATGAACCAAGCTGTATGGAATATACAAGAATCATTACATTTGTGGAAAGAGACAGTGGAAAAACTCAGCATCATCAGTCAGAAAAAAGCCAGGGGCCGACTGTGGAACAGACCATCAGCTGCTATTCTGCAAGTTCAAGTTAAAGCTGGAGAAAATTAGAACAAGTCCAGGAGACCCAAAGTATGTCCTTGAGTACATCTAACCTGAATTTAGAGACAATCTCAAGAATAGATTTGATGCATTGAACATTAATGACAGAAGACCACATGAGTTGTGGGATGACATCAAGGACATTAAAAAAACAAACAAACAAACAAAAAACCTTGCTGTTGCGTAGATTCTGACTCGTAGCAACCCTATAGGACAGAGTAGAATTGCTGAATACAGTTTCAGGGAGCAGTTGGTGTATTCGAACTGGTGACCTTTTGGTTAGCACCTGAGGTCTTAACCACTGAGCCACCAAGGCTCCATGAAGAAAGCAAAAGGTCACTAAAAAGACAGAAAAGAAAGAAAAGACCTAAACAGATGTCAGAAAAGACTCTGAAACTTGCTCTTGAATGTAGAGTAGCTAAAGTGAATGGAAGAAATAATAAAGTAAAAGAGCTGAAGAGAATATTTCAAAGTGCAGCTCGAGAAGAAAAAGTAAAAGTAAAGTATTATAATGACATGTGCAAAGACCTGGAGTTTGACAACCAAAAGGGAAGAATACCCTCACCATTTCTCAAGCTGAAATAACTGAAGAGAACATTCAAGCCTCAAGTTGCAATTTTGAAGGATTCTATGGGAAAATATTGAACGACACACTGAGCATGAGAAGAAGATGGAAGGAATACACCGAGTCACTGTACCAAAAAGAATTGGTCAATGTTCAGTCATTTCAGGAGGTAGCATATGATCAAGAACTGATGGTACTGAAGGAAGAAGTCCAAGCTGCACGAAAGACGCTGGTGAAAAACAAGGCTGCAGGAATTGACAGAATACCAACTGAGATGTTTCAACAAACAAATGCAGCTCTGGAATTGCTCACTTGTTTATGCCAAGAAATTTGGAAGACAGCTGCCTGGCCAACAAACTGGAAGAGATCCATATTTGTACCCATTCCAAAGAAAGGTGATCCAACAGAATGTGGAAATTATCAAACAATATCAATATCACACGTAAGTAAAATTTTGCTGAAGATCATTCAAAAGTGGTTACTGCAGTACATTGTCAAGAAACTGCCAGAAATTCAAGCCAGATTTAGAAGAGGACATGGAATGAAGGACATCACAGCTGATGTCAAATGGATCTTGGCTGAAAGCAGAGTACCAGAAAGATGTTTACTTGTGTTTTATTGAGAATGCAAAAGCATTTGACTGTGTAGATCATAACAAATTATGAATAACATTTCGAAGAGTGAGAATTCCAGAACACTTAATTGTGCTCATGAGGAACCTGTACACAGACCAAGAGGCAGTCATTCAAACAGAACAAGGGGATATCGCATGGTTTAAAATCAAGAAAGGTGTACATCGGGGTTGCATCCTTTCACCATACTTATTCAATCTGTATGCTGAGGAAATCATTTGAGAAGCTGGACTATTTGAAGAAGAACTGGGCATCAGGATTGGAGGTAGATACCCTGCTTGCTGAAAGTGAAGAGGACTTGAAGTACTTCCTGATGAAGATCAAAGAGTACAGCCTTCAGTATGGATTATCCCTCAACATAAAGAAAACAAAAATCCTCACAACTTGACCAATAAGCAACATCATGCTAAATGGAAAAAATATTGAAAGTTGTCAAGGATTTCATTTTACTTGGATCCACAATCAACACCCATGGAAGCAGTGGTCTAGAAATCAAACGATATATTGTACTGGGCATATCTGCTTCCAGAGACCTCTTTAAAGTGTTAAAAATCAAAGATTTCACTTTTTGGACTATGGTGCACCTGACCCAGCCGATGATATTTTCAGTTGCCTCATATGCATGCAAAAGTTGGGCAATGAATAAAGAAGACTGAAAAGGAATTGATACCTTTGAATGATAGTGTTGGTGAAGAATATAGAACATACCATGGACTGTCAGAAGAATGAACAAGTCTGTTTTGGAAGAAGTACAGCCAGAGTGCTCCTTGGAAGTGAGCACTTGGTCTCATGTACTTTGGATTTGTTATCAGGAGGAACAAGTCCCTGGAGACAAACATCATGCTTAGTAAAGTAAAGGGTCAGAGAGAGAGGAAGGCTCTCAATGAGATGGATTGACACAGTTGCTGCAATGATGGGCTCAAACATAGCAAAAATTGTGAGAATGGTGCAGGACTGGGCAATGTTTCATTCAGTTGTACATGGGGTCACTATGAGCTGTGAACCAACTAGATGGTATCTAACAACAACAACAAACAGAAGGAAAGAAATAATAAATACTGGAGTTGAAATCAATGAAGTTGAAAACAGGAAAATAGAGAAAATCAATGAAACCAAAAACTAGTTGTTTGAAAGGAGCAATAAAATTAAGAAACCTCTGTCCAGGCTAACTTAAGAAGAAAAAAAGGCAAGGCACAAATTACTAATCACTATTGATCTCACAGTCTTTAAAAGAATGATAAAGAAATGCTATAAACAACTGTAAGACCATAAATTTGATAGTTTAGATGAAATGGGCACATTCCTTGAAAGACACAAACTACCAAAACTCACTTAAGAAGAAATAGATGATGTGATAGTCCTAGATTTGTTAATAAAACTGAATAAGCAACATAATTCTAAAAAAGAAGAACAAAGTTGGAGGACTCACAATATCTGACCCCAATATTTACTCTAAAGCCATAGTAGTCAACTCAGCACAGTATTCGTGAAAGAAGAGACATAGTTTTTAAGGGAACAGAACAGAGTTCACACAAATAAACCCATACAAATATAAAACCAAAACCAAACCCATTGCTGTCAAGTTGATTCTGACTCATAGTAACCCGATAAGACAGAGTAGAAATGCCCATAGGGTTTCTGAGGCTGTAAATCTTTATGGAAGAAGACTGCCACATCATCCACCTGCAGAGTGGCTGGTGTGTTCAAACCACTGACCTGTTGGTTAGCAGCCAAGTGCTTAACCACTGCAACACTAGGGCTCCTTACATACAAATATAGTCAACCAATTTTTGACAAAACTGGTAAAGCATTTCAATGGTGAGGGGATTTTTTTTTTTTTTTTTTTTAGCAAACTGTAGGATCCCTTTTCCCAGTACTTCCAGGCTGCCCAGTGTCTGCCAGTGGGGAAGAAGATATTCCACATATTCAGATATTTTGTTACCTCAGAGATTGTAGTTTTCACTTTTGAATTTTATATTTGGTTCCTTTTTAAAGTTTTTTCTTCTCTACAGAGAACTTCTATCTTCCATTCATTTCAAAAGTGTTTATGTTATCTTGGATAGCAGTGAAAATCTCCCATTCTTTTTACTTTCAACATTACTATGTCTAGATATAAAGAGTGTCTATTACAATATATAAGCAGCGTATAATAGGTAGATGTCTTTTTGTCAAACCAATTCTGAGAATCCTAGTATTTTATTTGGGAATACTTAGTCCATTTTTCCCCATGCATCTGTCAGTTTGTCATACTGTGGTGTGTGCATGTTGTTATGATGCTGGAAGCTATGCCACTGGTATTTCAAATACAAGCAGGGTCACATGGTGGTCAGGTTTCACCTGAGCTTCCAGACTAAGACAGAGTAGGAAGAAGTATCTGGCAGTCTATTTCTGAAATAATTAGTCAGTGAAAACCTTATGAATAGCAGCAGAACATAGTCTGATACAGTGCTGGAAGATGAGCCCTTCAGATTGGAAGGAACCCAAAATACAACTGGGGAAGATTGCCTTCTCAAAATAGAGTAAGCTTTAATGACATGAATGGAGTCAAGCTTTTGGGAACTTCATTTACTGATGATGTGGCATGACTCAAAATTAGAAGAAACAGCTGCAGACATCCATTAATAATCAGAACGTGGATTGTACGAAGTATGAATCTAGGAAAATTGGAAGCCATCAAAAATGAAATGGAATGCATAAACATCGATATCCTAGGCATTAGTGAGTTGAAATGGACTAGTATTGGCCATTGTGAATCAGACAATCATATGGTCTACTATACCGGGAATGACAAACTGAAGAGGAATAGCATTGCATTCATCATCAAAAAGAACATTTCAAGATCTATCCTGAAGTACAATGCTGTCAGTGATAGGATAATATCCATATGCCTACAAGGAAGGCTATTAAATATGAGTATTATTCAAATTTACACACCAACCACTAAGCCAAAGATGAAGAAATTGAAAATTTTTACAGCCATTTCCTTTACATATGTGTGTGTGTGTGTGTATATATATATATATATATATATATATATATATATATATACATATATATATATATATATATACATATATATATATACACACACTTTACTCGTTTTGTTTCTGTAAAGAATATAGCCTGAGACAGTAATAGAAACAATGCCAGAGATCACATGGCAGAATTTTACAAACTAGCTGCTTCTTCATTGCAAATACTTTTTTTCAACAACATAAAGGGTGACTATACACTTGGACTTCACTGGGTGGAATACACAGGAATCAAATCAACTACATCTGTGGAAAGAGACAATGGAAAATTTCAATGTGATCAGTTAGAACAAGGCCAGGGGCCAAATGCAGAACAGACCATCAATTACTCAAGTTACATCAGTTACAGTATGTTCAAGTTGATGCTGAAGAAAATTACAAGTCCTCAAGAGCCAAAGTATGGCCTTGATTATATCCTGCCTGAATTTAGAGACCATCGCAAGAATAGATTTGACACGTGTGAACACTAATGATGAAGACCAGACAAGTTGTGGAATGACATCAAGGGCATCATACATGAAGAAAGCAAGAGGTCATTGAGAAGACAGGAAAGAAATAAAAGACCAAAATGGATGTCACAGGAGACTCTAAAACTTGCTCTTGAACTTTGAGTAGCTAAAGAGAAAGGAAGGAATGATGAAGAGAGCTGAACAGAAGATTTCAAAGGGTTGTTCAAAAGACAGAGGAAGTATAATAAAGAAATGTGCAAAGACCTTGAGTTGGAAAACCAAAAGGGAAGAACATGCTTGGCATTTCTCAAGCTGAAAGAACTGAAGAAAAAATTCAAGCTTCAAGTTGCAATATTGAAGGATTCTGCATGGAAAATACTGAATGATGCAGGAAGCATCAAAAGAAGATGGAAGAGTCACTGTACCAAAAAGAACTGGTCTACATTCAACCATTTCAGGAGGTAGCATATGACCTATGGTACTGAAAGAAGAAGTCCAAGCTCTGCACTGAAGTCATTGGCTAAAAACAAGGCTCCAGGAACTGACAGAACATAAATTGAGATGTTTCAACAAACAAATGTGGTGCTGGAAGTGTCCACTTGCCTATGCCAAGAAATTTGGAAGACAGCTACCTGGCCAAATGACTGAAAAGATCCATATTTGTGCCCATTCCAAAGAAAGGTGATCCAACAGAATGTGGAAATTTCAAACAATATCGTTAGTATCACCCAAAAGTAAAATTTTGCTGAAGATCATTTGAAAACAGTTGCAGGAGTACATAGACAGGTAATTGCCAGAAATAAGCTGGATTCAGAAGAGAACATAGAACAAGAGATATCATTGCTGATGTCAGATGGATCCTGGCTGAAAGCAGAGAATACTGCAAAGATATTTACCTGTTCTATTGACTATGCAAAGGCACTAGACTGTGTAGATCTTAACAAATTATGGATAAAATTGCGAAGAGTGGGAATTACAGAGCATTTAATTGTGCTCATGAGGAACCTGTACTTAGACCAGGAGGCAGTCCCTCAGACAGAACAAGGAGATACTACGTAGTTTAAAGTCAAGAAAGCAAGGATAGCAAGACTATGTCTCACATACTTTGGACTTGTTATCAGGAGGGACTAGTACCTGGAGAAGGACATCATGCTTGGTAAAGTAGAGGGTCAGGGAAAAAGAGGCAGACCCTCAATGAGTTGGATTGACTCAGTGGCTGCAACAATGGGCTCAATAATAACAATTGTGAGGATGGCTCAGGACTGAGCAGTGTTTAGTTCTGTTGTACATGGTTTCGCTATGAGTCGAAACCAATTCAATGGCACCTAAAAACTGCAGTCCATTTTCATACAATGTGACCACTGATTGCGTTAGTCAGAATTCTCCAAGGAAACAGAAATAGAGATAGATACATAGGTAGAGATAGAGAATAGATATAGATTTTTATTTTAAGTAATTGGTTCACCCAATTGTGGGGGCTGACATGTCCAAAATCTTTAGGACAGCAGTCCTAAACTCAGGTATGGGTTGATGTTAAATTTTGAGTCCAAAATCCGTATGGTGGGCCAGCAATCTAGAAAATCAGACCACGTTTTAAGTTGTAGTCTTGAGTTAGATGTGTACGTTTATGAGAAACCTTAGTTTTTTCTCTTAAGGCTTCAAATGATTGGATGAGGCCCACCTACATTATTAAGGGTAATTTCCTTTACCCACATTATTGAGCATGATCTTTAGTTTAAGTCAAATGATTTTGGGTGTTAAATCACATCTACAAAATACCTTCACAGCAACACCTTTATTAGTGTTTGATTAAACAACTGGGTACTATAAAGTTGCCAAGAGTTGGAATCAATTTGATGGCACTTAACAACAACAACAATAGTCTAGCCAAGTTGATATTTAAAAGCAAACAACACAGCAATACTTGGATTCTGTCTGTCATTCTATTTTCTTTTTTACCCCCATGTTTTATGCTCCTTTTTTCTTCCTTATTGCCTTCATTCAAATGAATAAAATATTTTTCTTATTTGGTTTTTCTGATCAACTTGTATACTTATATTCTATATATAGAAAAGTGTTCAAAATAAACATAGCTATGTTAATCATTTTCACAAAATGGAACCACTGTTAGCTGAATCTGATGATTTCTTCTTTCCATCCTTTAGCTCTTATTTCACATAACGAAGTAGTCTTTGATATTGGCTGGGCTCCAGCCTGACTTTCCTAGGCACTTTGGACACAGTATATCCAGTTGCTGATGGTCTCTTTGGGAGCTGCTCCATAGTTGGGTCATTTCCCTGGATCAGTTTTGCTATCTTTTCCTTTTACATATTTCTTCAATAGTGAGGTCTCATCATGCCTCAGGGTTATTACAGTCCCACATATGGGAGAGTTTGCACACTTCTTTCTTTTGTCAATGTTTGTGTGCATGGTAAAAGTGGGAGTTTACTGTCCTATACCATGCCCTGATTTTGGGCTAGGAGATACAAGGACGAATAAGAATTGTCTTTTCAGAATCTCATAGTCACCAGTCCCTTCGACGAAATTTCTCCAGTTATCCCTTCATTGGATAGAACTCATATTTATCAAGAAAGGGTCATGAGTAAACTATTCTTTGAGTTGTTATCTGTATAAATCCTTTGCTCACACTTTATTTCTTTCAGCGTCTTATAAATTCTTCACCGTTAATGACTTGAGTTATATGTTGTTTTTAGAATGTCTGATGCCAGCCTATTTTTCGTGCCTTTGTGTGTTGTTTGGTGTTTTTGCCTGAAGGCCCTGAGGATTTTTTATCTCTAAAATCTGGAAGTTTTACTAGGATATATCCTAGCATTAATACTTCTTAGTTATTTTTTCTGTGTATCTCATAAGCCTTTGCGATATGTTGTTTCCAGTCTTCTTTCTTTTTTTATTTCTAAAAAGTGCATTGGATGATCATTTTAAATATTAGTTCTGTTCCATTCTTTTGTTTTTCACTTTCAGGAATTTCAGTAATAAGAATGCTGTATCTTAGGAATCCTTAGAGAAACAGAAGCAGCAAGATGTATATATGGAGTCCCTGAGTGATGGCAATGGTTAAGCACCTCGACTACAAGCTGAAAAGCTGGGGGTTCAGACTCACCCAGAGGTGCCTCAGAAGATAGGCTTGGACATTTGTTTCTGAAAGGTCACAGCTTTGAAAACCATATGGAGAAGTTCTACTCTGAACACATGGGGTTACCATGAGTCGCAATCAACTCAATGGCAATTAACAACAGCAGGAACATATTGACACAGTGGCTGCAACAATGGGCTCAAACATAGCAACAAGTGTGCAGATGGCACAGAATGGAGCAGTGTTTCATTCTGTTGGACATAACGTCATTATGAGTCAGAACTGACTCAATAACACCTAACAAAAACAATTATATCTGTGTATATATATAATTGTGGGGACTAGGTAGAAATTCTGGAAGTCTTGCATCCTAAATACTCCCTCAGGAAACCTCCCTCCTTCTTTTTTTTAGGCCTTCAACTGATTAGATAAGTCCCACCCATATTATGGAGAGTAATCTACCATATTTTTACACAGATAACAGATGCTTTCTACGCTTGTTTGCAACCTCACCCTCACCCTAGCAAACCTAATAAGAGGTATTTTTCAAAGCACATTATGCCTTTCTTGGGAATGTGCATGGTCCAAGCAACCAAAGCCTGCTGAATGAATCTTTGCCAGCATTAAGAGGTAATTGAGGGCTGGACTAAGGGTCCTTTGAAATTTTGATCTCCTTTTATCTTTCTGGAACTAAATTTCCTCTTCTTGCTTCTTGTTTCTTTTTTCCTCTTCACCACACACTACTCAAGGGGCTCATCTCCTTTTTCAACATCTTTACCCGTTTTTGAGACTGTCACCTCAAGTTCCAGATACTTTAAAATTTCTTATTAGATCAGTTCCCTAGTATACTAGGACTCCTCTTAAGGGTGTGATTTTTTTTTAATCTTAGGCTCTCATTTTCTTCTTCTTTCTTCCACAGAGTTTATTCAGACTCTTGCTTTCCCCAAAGTCTTACAGTGGAGCATTTATTTTTCTGTTTAAAAGTACTTTGAAGTGGTTAGTTAGTGTTCCCTACCTCTTAGTCATGCTGGAGATGTGGGATTTTGTGTGGTTTTATTTGTTTTTCTTGTTGACCTGTTAAGTTTGTGGGGTTTATTGTTTTTGTTTTTTGAGGATTGTGGAGAGATTTGGATATAGGTAGCTCCCAAGATCTCTTTTACTATTCCTTTAGTGGCCGCCCTCCTTCTTTTGTTTTTCATATACAGATAAGACATCTTAACTGGATTAGAAAATTATTATAATAAAAAAATGAAATAAAAGACCACTGCACTAAAAATGCAGCATCGTGTTCGTGCATTTATGTTCATGTTTTATATCTTCCCTATCTCTCTCTATATAAATATGGATATAAATATACATTTTTTAAAGTATATATATTTTTTATTCAACATGGCAGTGTAGTTAGATGCTTCCTATATCCCTCTTACAACAAAGACCTGGAAAAAAAAGTGATTTGATTCTATGTGAATATCTGGGAGCCCAGAACAAGGCAAGGTTGAGAAAATCATCTGAGTGATATGGGAGAGGGAGACCTTTTGGAAGAGGTGAGGAGGGCCAGAGCCGCAGAGGCAAATCTACAGTGCTGCAGCCACACCTGTCCGTGGGGAAGCAGGCAAACAGCTGTGCTGTGCATGCTCCGAAAGCAGTTTTCACATCGAGAGACACCTGGCGGCAGAGATTCTGCTTGGACACTCTGAACCAGTGAAGAGCCACTCGCAAGAGGCTAAGACAAGTACATGTGTGCACCCTTTCATGGGAATTAAAAAAAAAAAGAAAAAAGCCCATTTGGGAAAAACCTCTCTCCCTTTTACCGCCTCACTCCACGCTCTGCACTGGGAGTCCGTTGGGCCAGAAGTAGATCCCATAAGGTGCCCTGACCCATTCTCCTGGCCTTGGAAAGGGAACCAATGAGCTACTGGCTCCCCTAGGCCAGGAACACAGGGTTGGCACAGCTCCTTTGCTGGCCACAGCTATCAGGGGTCTGCAGACTCTGAGTGCCTTACACCCCTGTATAGTCTTGTGGGGACCCATCTCAACAGTGTTAGTCCTCACTGCCACAGTACAACAGGGCAAACATCTGAAGTTTAACTTCAACTGCTTTAGCTGTGAACTGGCAGATTTGTGACCCTTGAAACAGCCCTGCCCCTTAAGTAGACACTTTTATCAATCTGCAGCAGGGACTTGAGGACTGGTGGTAGCACCTAAAGCACCTAGTCACCTGCTACAGGAGTCCAAGAAAAAGTGGTGCCCTTGAGTCTTTATAGCCAACAGAGTGGGGTGCTCATAGTCTGGCTGCAAAACTCACCTATCGGCTCAACCTAGAGAATAGAGAGACACGTTCCTTTCAGACTCTCAGGGGCAGCCGTCAGCCCCCTGCCTGGCTTGGCGTGTGATCCCCTACCACAGCCAGAGTTCAGTACCTGCCTCAATCACCCATGCCTCTCTAGGACTGGGGGTGAGAGCCTGCATCACATGCTTGGTGACTGACTGCCTGAACACCCAAGCAGAACCCATATAGGAAAATTTAATGGACTCCTGTGTGCACGTACTTAGTTACAGAACTAACTACCTGGTGACAGGACATTAGAGATTCAAAGGTGTCAAAAATCAGACTAGTTCACATAAGCAGCCTATTTGGGCATATCAAAACAAAAAAAAATAAGAAGCTAGGTCTCACTAAGAAAATACAAAATAAAATTATAATAATTTATTAATGGCTCAGATACAATAGTCAATACCAAGTCACATAGAGGCAGTCCCTGATGGCTTCAGCAAGCTCCCAAAAGAAAGAATCAATAAATTCTCTGGAGGAAGAGAATTTCTTGGAATTACCAGAGACAGAATACAAAAGATTAATATACAGAACTCTTCTAGAAATAAGAGAGAAAATTGGACAGAATACAGAAACAGTCAGGGAACATACAGACACAGTAGTAGCAGAACTTAAAAAAAAGTTATTCAAGAAAATAATGCCAAATTTAATATGCTGCAAGAATCTTTAGAGAGACAGCAATCAGAAATCCAGAAGATTAACAATAAAATTTCAGAATCAGACAAGTCAATAGAAAGTCATAGGAGCAGAATAGAGGCAGTGGAAGTTAGAATTAGTGACATTGAAGATAAAGCTCTTGACACCAACTTATTTGAGGAAAAATCAGATAAAAGAATTAAAAAGAATGAAGAAACTCTAAGAGTCATGTGGGACTCTATCAAGAGAAATAACCTATGAGTGATTGGAGTACCAGAACGGGGGGGGGGGGGGATAACAGACAATACAGAGAAAATTGTTGAAGATTTGTTGACAGAAAACTTCCCTGATATCATAAAGATGAGAAGATATCTATCCAAGATGCTTACTAAGCCTCACATAAGGTAGATCCCAAAGGAAAGTCACCAAGACATATTATAATCAAACTTATCAAAACCAAAGATAAAGAGAGAATTGGAAGACCAGCTAGGGATAAAAGAAAAGTCATCTACAAAGGAAAGTCAATTAGAATAAGCTCGGACTACTCAGCAGAAACCATGCAGACTAGAAAGCAATGGGATGACATATTTAAAGCCCTGAAGGAAAATAACTGTCAGCCAAGAATTATATATCCTGCAAAACTGTCTTCCAAATATGATGGTGAAATTAGGGAATTTCCAGATGAACAAAAGTTTAGGGAATTTGCAAAAACCAAACCAAAATTACAAGAAATACTAAAGGGAGTCCTACGGTTAGATAATCAGTAACACCAGCTAACAACGCAAGAATAGAACACAGGACAGAGCAACAAGATATTGACTCAGATATGGAAATTAAAAATACATCAAAGCTAAAACATTGAAAATAGGGGAAAAATATCAATATGTAAAAAAGGATAATATTAAAACAAAAAAGAGGGACTTAAAAAATGGAAACATTAATTTTCTATACGGAAGGGAGGTTAAGACAATGTAAGAAATAAATGACTGGTATAAAGTTAGAAAAATAGGGGTAAATATGAAAGTAACCACAAAGGAATCTAACAATCCTACAAATCAAAATAAAAAAGTAGAAAAACATAAAGACCCAGCAAACACAAAACCTACAACAAAGAAAAAGATGAAAGAAAAAAAAACTTGAAGAAAAATGACTCAGCACAGAAAAAGGAGGAGAACAAAGAAACTTGAACAATACACAAAAAGAGATATCAGGATGACAGCACTAAATTCATACCTATCAATAATTACGCTGAATCTAAACAGACTTAATGCACCAATAAAGAGACAGAGAATGGCAGATTGGATAAAAAAGCATGACCCATTTATATGCCGCCTACAAGAGACACACCTTAGACTTAAAGACACAAACAAGCTAAAACTCAAAGGATGGAAAAAATATATATCAAGCAAACAACACTCAAAAAAGAGCAGGAGTGGCAATATTAATCTCTGACAAAATAGACTTTAAAGTAAAATCCACCACAAAGGATAAGGAAGGGCACTATATAATGATTAAGGGGTCAATACACCAGGAGGACATAACTATAATAAATATTTATGCACCCAACAACAGGGCCCCAAAATAAATAAAACAAACTCTAACAGCTCTGAAGAGAGAGATAGACCACTCCACAATGGTAGTAGGAGACTTCAACACTCCACTTTTGGTGAAGGACAGAACATCAAGAAAGAAGCTCAACAAAGACACGGAAGAACTAAATGCTACAATCAACCAACTTGATCTCATAAACATATACTGAACACTGCACCCAAGAGCAGCCAAGTATACTTTCTTTTCCAGTGCACATAGAACATTCTCCAGAATAGACCACATATTAGGCCATAAAGCAAGCCTTAACAAAATCCAAAGCATCGAAATATTACAAAGCATATTTTCTGACCATAAAGCCATAAAAGTGGAAATCAACAACACAAAAAGCAAGGGAAAAAAATCAAACACATGGAAACTGAACAACACCTTGCTCAAAAACTACTGGACTATACAAGAAATTAAGGATGGGATAAAGAAATTCATAGAATCAAACAAGAATGAAAACACATCCTACCAGAACCTGTGGGACACAGCAAAAGGAGTGTTCAGAGGTCAGTTTATAGCAATAAATGCACACATCCAAAAAGAAGGAAGTCTCATAATTAAAGCATTAACCCTACAACTGGAACAAGTAGAAAGAGAGCAGCAAAAGAAGCCCTCAGGTGCCAGAAAGAAGGAAATAATAAGAATTAGAGCAGAATTAAATGAAATAGAGAATAGAAAAACAATCGAAAGAGTTAACAAATCCAAAAGCTGGTTTTTTGAAAAGATCAACGAAATTGATAAACCACTGGCCAAACTGACAGAAGAAAAACTGGAGAGGAAGCAGATAACCCGTATGAGAAATGAGATGGGTGATATCACAACAGACCCAACGGAAATTAAAAGAATCATAACAGATCACTATGAAAAATTGTACTCTGACAAATTTGGGCAAAACCTAGAGGAAATGGACAAATTTCTAGAAACTCACTAGCTACCTAAATTAATACAAACAGAGGTAGAATAACTAAATAAACCCCTAACAAAAGAAGAGATTGAAAAGGTTATTAAAAAACTGTCAACAAAAAAAAGCCCTGGCCAGGATGGCTTCACTGGAGAATTCTACCAAACTTTCAGACAAGAGATAACACCACTTCTACTAAAGGTATTTCAAAGCATAGAAAAGGATGGAATACTCCTAAACTCATTCTATGAAGCCAGCATAACCCTGATACCAAACCCAGGTAAAGACATCACAAAAAGAGAAAATTACAGACCAATATCTCTTATGAACATTGACACAAAAATCCTCAACAAAATTTTAGCCTATAGAATTCAGCAACATAGCAAAAAATAATTCACCATGATCAAGTGGGATTTATACCAGTTATGCAGGGATGGTTCAACATTAGAAAAACAATCAACGTAATCCATCCCTTAAATAAAACAAAAAACAAGAACCACATGATCTTATCAATCGATGCAAAAAAGGCATTTGACAAAGTCCAACACCCATTCATGATAAAAACTCTCCAAAAATAGGAATAGAAGGGAAATTCCTCAATATAATTAAGGGAATTTATACAAAACCAACAGCCAACACCATCCTGAATGGAGAGACTTTGAAAGCATTCCCCTTGAGAACAGGAACCAGACAAGGATGCCCTTTATCACCACTATTATTCAACATTGTGCTGGAGGTCCTAGACAGAGAAGTTAGGCTAGAAAAAGAAACAAAGAGCATCCAAATAGGTAGGGAAGAAGTCAAAGTATCTCTATGCTCAGACGATATGATCTTATACATGGAAAACCCCAAGGAATCCACAAGAAAACTTCTGAAACTTATAGAAGATTTCAGCAAAGTTTCAGGATACAAGATAAACATACAAAAATCAGTTGGATTCCTTTACACCAACAAAGAGAACCTCGAAGAGGAAATCACCAATCAATACCATTTACAATAGCCCTCAAGAAAATAAAATACTTAAGGATAAATCTAACCAGAGACATAAAAGACCTATACAATGAAAACTACATGACACTACTGCAAGAAACTAAAAGAGACCTGCATAAGTGGAAAAATATACCTTGCTCATGGATAGGTAGACTCAACATAGTGAAAATGTCAATTCTACCCAAAGCAATCTACAGATATAATGCAATCCCGATCCAAATTCCAGCAACATTTTTAATGAGATGGAGAAAAAAATCACCAACTTCATATGGAAGGGGAAGAGGCTCCCCCCAAAGAAAAGCATTACTCAAGAAGAACAAAGTGGGAGGCCTTACACCACCTGATTTTAGGACTTATTATACTGCCATGGTAGTGAAGACAGCCTGGTACTGGTACAACAACAGATACATAGACCAATGGAACAGAGTTGAGAATCCAGATATAAGCTCATCCACCTATGAGCAGCTAATATTTGACAAAGGCCCAAGGTCAATTAATTTGGGAAAAGACAGTCTCTTTAACAAATGGTGCTGGCATAATTGGATATCCATCTGCAAAAAACTGAAACAAGACTCATATCTCACACCATGTGCAAAAACTAACTCAAAATGGATCAAAGACTTAAATATAAAATCGAAAACAATTAAGATCATGGAAGAAAAAATAAGGACAACACTAGGAGCCTTAATACATGCCATAAACACAATACGAACCATAAGTATAAATGCATAAGCACCAGAAAAGAGACTAAATAAATGGGAGCTCCTAAAAATCAAACACTTATACTCATCAAAAGGCTTCACCAAAAGAGTAAAAAGACAACCTACAGACTGGGAAAAAATTTTTGGCTATGACAAATCCCATCAGTGTACTCTCTAAAATCTACAAGATACTGTAAAACCTCAACAACAAAAAGACAAATAACCCAATTAAAAAATGAGCCAAGGATATGAACAGGCACTTCACCAAAGAAGATATTCAGGCAGCTAACAGACACATGAAGAAATGCTCACGATCATTAGCCATTATAGAAATGCAGATCAAAACTACAATGAGATATCATCTCACCCCAACAAGGCTGGCATTAATCCAAAAAACACAAAATAATAAATGCTGGAGAGGTTATGGAGAGACTGGAACACTTATACACTATTGGTGGGAATGTAAAATGGTACAACCACTTTGGAAATCGATTTGGTGCCTCCTTAAAAAACTAGAAATAGAAGTACCATATGATCCAGCTATCCTGCTCCTTGGAACATATACTAGAGAAACAAGAGCCGTCGCACAAATAAATATATGCATACCCATGTTCATCGCAGCACTGTTCTCAATAGCGAAAAGATGGAAGCAACCTAAGTGCCCTTCAATGGATAAACAAATTATGGTATATCCACACAATGGAATATTACACAACAATAAATAACAATGATGAAGCTGTGAAACATCGTGTAACTTGGTGGAAGCTGGAACTTATTGTGCTGAGTGAATTTAGTCAGGCACAGAAGGACAAATACTGTATAAGAGCACTATTATAAGAACTCAAGAAAAGGTTTAAACACAGAAAACATTCTTTGATGGTTACAGGGTTGGGGAGGGAGGGTGAGGTTTATTCACTAACTAGATAGTAGATAAGAATCATCTTAGGTGAAGGGAAGGACAGCACACACTACAGGGGAAGCCAGCACAACTGGATGAAACCAAAGCTAAGAAGTTTCCTCAATACAATCAAATACTTTCAGAGACAGAGCAGTAGGGATGCAGGGTCTGGGGACCATGCTTTCGGGGACGTCTATGTCAATCGGCATAGCAAAGCTTATTAAGAAAATGCTCTGCATCCTACTTTGGTGAGTGGTGTCTAAGGTCTTAAAAGCTTGCAAGGGGCCATCTAAGATGCATCAATTGGTCCCAACCACTTGGAGTAAGGAAGAATGAAGAACACCAAAGACACAAGGAAAGTATTAGCCCAAGAGACAGAATGGGCCAAATAAACCAGAGACTTCATCAGCCTGAGACCAGAACAACTAGATGGTGCCCAGCTACCACCAATGACCTCCCTGACAGGGAACACAACAGAGGGTCCCTAATGAAGCAGTAGAATGATGGAATGCAGAACTCAAATTCTAGTAAGAAGACCAGACTTAATGGTCTGACTGAGACTAAAGGCGCCCCAGAAAGCATAGCCCCTGGTCTATCACCCTGGAACTAAAACAGTTTCTGGGGCCAACTCTTCAGACAGGGATTTGACTGGTCTGTGGGACATAAAGTGATACTTGTGAAGAATGTGCCTCTTAGTCAAGTAGACACAAGAGACCAAAGGGTGGCTTCTGTCCAGAGGTGAGATGGGAAGGCAGAGAGAGTTAGGGGCTTGTTGAATGTTCATGGGGAATCAGGGGCAGAGGGGAGGAGTGTGCTGTCACAGAATGGGGTGAGCGGTTGGGGTCTCATAACAATGTAGGTAAAAAAAAAAATTCTGTATGGGAGACTAACTTGAAATGTAAACTTAATTTAATTACAACAATTAAAAAAATAAAATGAAAACTTCTTTAAAAAAAATATGAGCCTATTATATATCCTGTTTTATAACCTATCCTGTTTTATTATATTATAGAGACAGTTTTCTGTCAATAAAATACATACCCAAATAATCCTGTTATTACGTGGCTCCCTTGTATAAATATATTTAACATATCATCTTTAGTTGAACATTTAAGTTTGTTCAATTTTTCTCAGCATTTATAAAGAAAAAATGTATCTCCTTTAAGAGTTTTTTTTGGTCTCATATTTTTTCTTTTATTTTTCTATACACACGACAATATATTCAAAATTCCATCTAAAAGCTGTTAATATTGCTATTAATATAACTTGCTATCCACATGAGCCGTATAAGATAACAGTATAGGTCATTAATTACAACTGCAATTAGGCAATTTGAATAGCTCCTGTTCAGCTTACTCTGCATTCTTTTTCTCTTGAGTTCAGCACCAACACAAGGAAGAAAAAATGGATTCTTCTTTGATTTCTGAAATCTGAAGTTTAGTAGTTTAGTAGAGGTCCTGTGGATTTCATTAAAGTTTTGACTTTTGAGAGGAACCACATTTTAAAAATATATTTTGAATCCTTTGAGAGATATTTCAAGAAAGACAAATCTGACACCAGGTAAGATTTTGCCATAAAATTCAAAATAATGAAAATTATTGCTTGTGATGTAGTTCCAGTAGTAGGCACTATTTTTATATAATTGAATCCTTTTGAAACAACTAGAAATATGCACAAAGAAATATATTTTAGAATTAAATGTAATAACTTCAATTCATTGCTTATTTAATTTTGCAGTTGTTTTTTTTCAGTTTTGAACTACTGTTTGAAAGTTATACATTCATTTCTTTTTCTTGATGTTGCCTTTAAATTATTATCACATATAAGGAACAAAATAAAACAACTGACATATGCATTTTTCCAAACAAGATAAGAGTCTTATAGCATGGTGTCATGTCCTCTGCCCTTGCTCTAACTCCCTCAGGTTATTATTTGGCATTTTATTACAGATTTATGCTGTAAAACTAAAGAATTCATTTAGGCAAATGTATCTTTCGTTAATGTCTTTGTTCCTTTTTTTTTTGTTTTGTTTTTGTATATTTATTCCTCCTGGTTTCTTCCCCTCCCCCCACCTTGCTACAGTATAACTTCTACTTGTTCTTGCAGAAAAAGTCTGTCAGTGGTAGGGAGTTCTTGATGACATAAAAGTCATCATTGTGCTCTTATATTCAAATGCAGTTTGACTCGATATAAAATTCTAGCTTAAAGGGACCCTTCTTCTAGCACCTTAAAAATATTGCTCCACTATCTTCTTAGACACACTCTTGTTAAAGAGAGACTGATGTTAATTTGATTTTTGTCACTTTATAGGTTATCTGTTTTTAATCTCTAGTTACTTTTAGAATTTTTTCCATTCTTTTTTTTTTTCTTCAGGGATGAGGGAAGATTCTCAGCTATTTAGAAATTTTCTATCAGTATATGACACATGTACATAAACATGCACAAAACATAAATATACAGGTTAGTGATTTAACCCAAAGTGAACACTTGTATAACACCTCGCAGGGTTAAAAAAAAAAAAAAAAGCTGACAATATCTCAGAAGCACCATATATCACAGGTACTGGAAAATTAAGAATAGAGGGAATTATTTAAACTCGATACAGAACGCTTACAAAAAAATCCTACAGTAAACATCATACTGAATGGTGAAACACTGAATACTTTTTCACTAAGATTGGGAATGGAGTCTCTGAGTGGTGCAAACAGTTAATGTACTTGGCTGCTAACTAAAAGGTTGGAGGCTCAAGTCTACCCAGAGGCGCTTTGGAAGAGAGGTCTGACAGTTTACTTCCGAAAAATCAACCACTGAAAACCCTATGGAGTATACTTCCACTCTGATACATATATGGTCACCATGAGTCAAAATCTACTTGATGGCAACTGATTTTGGTTAAGACTGGGAAAAAAGCAAGGATGCCTCCTCTTGCCACTCTTACTCAGTAGAGTGGTGGAAGTTCTAGCCAGTGTAGTAAAGCAAGAAAAAGAAATAGAAGGTGTACATATTGGAAAAGAAGAAACAAATCTTCCCTTACTTCAGATGACATGAAATGTCTATGCAGAGAATTCCAAGGAATCTTAAAAAAAAAAAAAAAAAAATCAGAGGAGGTGGGGCCAAGATGGTGGTGTGGTCAGACACTTCTTGTGGTCCTTCTTACAACAAAGAGCCCAGAAAACCAAGTGAATCAATTATATATGATAATCTAGGAGCCCTGAACATCAAAAGGCAAAGTTGAGGAATTGGACTGAGTGGCAGAGGGAGGGAGAGACAGTTCAGAAGCAGCAAGGAGTTGCCAGATTTGACCTAGTGGGAATCAGTACTCTGCAGCCAGCGCACACGGTGAGACAGGCAGTGGAGCTCAGGACACATTTTCCACACTGAGAGAGATCGAGAGGCAGATAGTCTACTCAAGGCTCCAGAACCAGTGAAAAGTGGCATTCAGTCAGCAAAAGATAAGTACATGCATCTAACCTATTGCACAGATCAAAAAACACTCCTTTTAGGAAAAACCTCTCTCCCATTTACCTGTCCCATCCCCACTCTGCGCTGGGTCCGGCCCACTTCAGCCATTGATGAGTCCCCTAGGCCAGAAGTAAGGACCCGTCACCCATCCTGAGCCATTCTCCTTGCCTTGGAGAGGAACAAATTAATAAACAGGAATAAATAATATGCCAGCTCTGCAAAGCCAGGAAATTAGGGTAGGTGCAGCTCCTTTGCCTAACCACAGGCATGAGGAGTCCATGGACTTTGAATGTCTTTTACCCCTGCACAGTCTTGTGTGGGTTCATTTCAACAGTGTAGGCCCTCATTAGCACAGTACAACAGGATATATACTTAAAGCCTAACTTCAACTGTATCAGTTATATGGTAGAGTGGCAGGTTCATGACATTTGAGATCGCTTTGCCCATTAAGCAGGGTCCTCACCTACCCACATCAGGGGCCTGAGGACTGGTGGCTCCTCCCATGCCAACTAGCCACCTGCAACAGAGTGGTGGAATAAGTGGTGTCTCCCAGTACTTAACAACCAACAGCACTGGGTGCCATTGTCCAGTTGTAAAACCCAGCCACCTATGAGCTCTAGGGAACAGGGACATGCATTCCTCCCAGGCACTCAGGGGCAGCTGTCAATCCCCTGCCTTGCTCACCACATGACTTCCTACTGCAGCCAGATACCTGTGCCTACACCAATCACCCCTGCCCGTCTAGGACTGTAGGTGAGAGCCTGCACCACACACTTGGTGACCAACTACCTGGACACCTGAGCTGAATCCACACAAGAAAAGTAAACAGACTCCTGGGCTCATATACCTAGTAACAGATCTAACCACCTGGTGACAGGACATTGGAGCTTCAAAGGCACCGATAATCAAACTAGCTCACACGAGCAGCCTATTTGGACATATCAAAACGAACCAAAACAAGAAGCTAGGGCACAGTAAGCAAACATAAAGTAAATAAATACAATAACTTATTGATGGCTCAGAGACAAGTCAATATCAAATCACATAAAGAGACAGACCATGATGGCTTCAGAAAGCTCCTAAAACAAAGAATCAAGAAATTTTCTGGAGGAAGAGAACTTCTTGAAATTACCAGAAGTAGACTACAAAAGATTAATATATAGAACACTTCAAGAAATCAGGAAGGAGATCAGACAAAATGTAGAACAAAAAAGGAACACACAGACAAAACAATAGAAGAACTTAAGAAGATTATAGAAAAGCATAATGACAAATTTAACAGGCTGCAAAAATCCATAGAGAGGCAGCAAACAGAAATCCAGAAGACTGACAATAAAATTTCAGAATTACACAACTCAATAGAAAGTCATAGGAGCAAAATTGAGGCAGTGGAAGTCAGAATTAGTGAGACTGAAGATAAAGCACTTGATACCAACTTATTGGAGGAAAAGTCAGATAAAAGAATTAAAAAAAATAAAGAAATCCTTAGAATTATGTGGGACTCTATCAAGAGGAATAACCTACAAGTGATTGGAGTACCAGAACAGGGAGGATAACAGAAAATACAGAGAATTGTTGAAGATTTGTTGGCAGAAAACTTCCCCGATATCATTAAAGATGAGAAGATATCTATCCAAGAAGCTCATTGAACCCCCCACAAGGTAGATCCCAAAAGAAAGTCACCAAGACATATTATAATCAAACTTGCCAAAACCAAAGATAAAGAGACAATTTTAAGAGCGGCTAGGGATAAATGGAAAGCTATCTACAAGGAGAGTCAATAAGAATAAGCCCAGACTACTCAGCAAAAATCATTCAGGCAAGAAGGCAATGGGATGACATATATAAAGCCTTGAAGGAAAAAAGCTGCCAGCCGAGAATTACAAATCCAGCAAAACTGTCTTTCAAATACGATGGCAAAATTAGGACATTTCCAGCTAAACAGAAGTTTAGGGAGTTTGCAAAAACCAAACCAAAATTGCAAGAAATACTAACGGGAGTCCTCCAGTTAGAAAATCAATAACATCAGATAACAACCCAAGACTAAAACACAAGACAGAGCAACCAGATATCAACCCAAATAGGGAAGAGACAAAAACAAATCAAAGCTAAAATGCTGAAAATAGGGAAACAGAGATGTCAATATGTAAAAGATGACAACATTAAAACAAAAAAAGAGAAACTAAAAAACGTATTCATAGATTTTCCATATAGAGAGGAAGACAAGGTGATATAAAGAAATAAAAGACTGGTTTAAACTTAGAAAAATAGGGGTAAATACTAAGGTAACCACAAAGGAAACTAACAATCCAACACATCAAAATAAAAAAACAAGAAAAACATAAAGACTTAACAAATACAAAATCAACAACAATGAAAAAGATGAAAAAAAAAATACATAAACAAAAATGATTCAGCACAGAAAATTAAGTGAAATAAAGAAACTGTCAACAACACACAAAAAAAGACATCAAAATGACAGCACTAAACTCATAGTGAAGGATTCTAAGTGGGAAATATTAAATGACTTGGGAAGCATCAAAAGATGATGGAAGGAATACACAGAGTCATTATACCAAAAAGCATTGGTCGACATGCAGCCATTTCAAGAGGTAGCATATGATCAGGAACTGAAGGTACTGAAGGAAGAAGTCAAAGCTGCACTGAAGGCATTGGCAAAAAACAAGGCTACAGGAATTGATGGAATATCGATTGAAATGTTTCAACAGATGAATATAGGATTGGAAGTGCTCACTTGTCTATGCTAAGAACTTTGTAAGACAGCTACCTGGCCAACCGACAGGAAGAGATCCATAATTATGCCTATTCCCAAGAAAGGTGATCCAACTGAATGCAGAAATTGTCAAACAGTATCATTAATATCACACTCAAGTAAAATTTTGCTGAAGATCATTCAAAAGCAGCTGCAGCAGTATATTGACAGGGAACTGCCAGAAATTCAGGCCAGATTCAGAAGAGAACATGGAACCAGGGATATCATTGCTGATATGTCAGATGGATCTTGGCTGAAACCAGAGAGTACCAGAAAGATGTTTACCTGTGTTTTATTGACTATGCAAAAGCATTCGACTGTGTGAATCAGAACAAATTTATGGATAACATTGTGACGAATGGGAATTCCAGAACACTTAATTGTGCTCATGAGGAACCTGTACATAGATCAAAAGGCAGTTGTTCAAACAGAACTAAGGGATACTGCGTGTTTTAAAGTCTGCAAAGGTGTGTGTCAGGGCTGCATCCTTTCACCATACCTATTCAATCTGTATGCTGGGCAAATAATCCAAGAAGCTGGACTATACGAAGAACGGGACATCAGCATTGGAGAAAGACTCATTAACAACCTGCAGTATGCAGATGACACAACCTTGCTTGCTGAAAGTGAAGAGGACTTGAAGCACTTACTGAAGAAGATCAAAGACCACAGCCTTCATTATGGATTACACCTCAACATAAAGAAAATTTAAAATCCTCACAATTGGACCAATAAGCAACATCGTGATAAATGGAGAAAAGATTGAAGTTGTCAACGATTTCATTTTACTTGGATCCGCAATCAACACCCATGGAAGCGGCAGTCAAGAAATCAAAAGATGCATTGCATTGGGCAAATCTGCTGCAAAAGACCTCTTTAAAGTGTTGAAAAGCAAAGATGTCACCTTGAGGACTAAGGTGTGGCTTACCCAAGCCATGATGTTTTTGATTGCCTCATATGCATGTGAAAGCTGAACAAAGAATAAAGAAGATTGAAGAAGAATTGATGCCTTTGAATTGTGGTGTTGGGGAAGAATATTGAATATAGCATAGACTGTCAAAAGAATGAACAGTTTTGTCTTGGAAGAAGTACAACCAGAATGCTCCTTAAAAGCAAGGATGGTAAGATTACGTCTTACATACTTTGGAGATGTTGTCAGGAGAGAGCTGTATCTTGTATCCTGATACTTGGCTGAAATCTTCTATACTGTATACAATTAGTTGCAAATGGACAAATATTGTATGAGACCACTATTATAAGAACTCAAGAAAAGGTTTAAACACAGAAGAAAATATTCTTTGATGGTTACAAGGGTGGGGAGGGAGGGAGAGTGTAATTCACTAACTAGATAGTAGACAAGAATTATCTTAGGTGAAAAGAAGGACAACATACACTATAGGGGAAGTCAGCACAACTGGACTAAACCAAAAGCTAAGAAGTTTCCTGAGTATAACCAAACATTTCAAGGGACAGAGTAGCAGGGGCAGGGTTCTGGGGAACATGGTTGCAGAGGACATCTAGGTCAATTGGCATAACAAATTTTATTAAGAAAGTGTTCTGCATCCCACTTTGATGAGTGGTGTCTGGGGTCTTAAAAGCTAGCGAGCAGCCATCTAAGATGCATCAGTTGGCCCCAACCCACCTGGAGCAAAGGAGAATGAAGAACACAAAGACACAAGGAAAATATGAGCCCAAGAGACAAAAGGGCCACATAAACCAGAGCCTCCATCAGCCTGAGACCAGACGAACTAGATGGTGCCCACCTACCACCAATGACTGCTCTAACAGGGAACACAACAGAAAGTCCCTGACGGAGCAGGAGAAAAGTGGGGTGCAGAACTCAAATTCCAGTAAACAGACCAGACTTAATGGTCTGACTCAGACAGGAGTGACCCCGGAACACATGGCTCCTGACTCTCGGTTATCCCAAAACTAAAACTTTTACTGAAGCCAACTCCTCAGACAAAGATTAGACTGGACTATAAGACATAAAACGATACTCATGAAGAGTGTGCTTCCTAGCTGAAGTAGATACATGAGAGTAAATGGGCAGCTCCTGTCCGGAGGCGAGATGAGAAGGCAGAAAGGGACAGGAGCTGTCTGAATGGACACGGGAAATCTGGGGTGGAAAGGAGGAGTGTTCTGTCACAGTGTTGGGAGAGCAACTAGGGTCACATAGCAGTGAGTGCATAAATTTTTGCATGAGAAACTAACTTGAACTGTAAATTTTCATTTATGGCACAAAAACCAACAAACCTCCTAGAACTAATAAGTGAGTCCAGCATGCTGTAGGATACAAGATCAATGAACAAAAATCA
Source organism: Dugong dugon (assembly GCA_030035585.1). Taxonomy (NCBI): domain Eukaryota; kingdom Metazoa; phylum Chordata; class Mammalia; order Sirenia; family Dugongidae; genus Dugong; species Dugong dugon. Next base: position 56,724,087 of record CM057482.1, read on the forward strand.
ATTACATCTCTGTATACCAACAAATATGTGAAATCAAAATTAAAAACACAATACCATATGCAATCACTCCAAATTAAATGACATAATTAGGTATGCACTTAACAAAGGACGTGCCAGATCATATGCTGAAAATTACAGTGTTATCAGTTACATTAACATGAGTTCATAGCAGAGTAGGGCAGGTCCTAATCCAATCGGAGAGCTGTCTTTATAAAGGAGAGCAGACACAGAGAGACAACAGATGGAGAAGACGGCCATGTGGAGATGCATCTTCAAGCCTAGGCATGCCAAGAAATACCTGGAGCCACCAGAAGCAGAGGGAGCATGACTCTGCTGATGCCCTGAATTTGGACTCCCAGCCTCCAGAACTGTGAAATAATGAATAAGTTTCTGTCCTTTAAAGCCACCTATTTTGTGGTATTTTGTTGTGGTAGCCCTAGGAAATTAATACAACCTCCTAGTAACTGCAACTTATTTCTAAGCAAAAGAGCTCTATCTTATGACAAGTCTAAAAAGGAACACTAAGTTAGTCAGCTATCAGAGGAAAACCATTTGTTATTTTTCAGTCATGATGCCCAATACCCTATAGACTAAATACCACACACTGAGCCACGTTTCAGTTTTGGGAAATGTCACTGTGTTTATATGTGCTAAATGTAGACAATATATAATAAATTTCTTTCCAAGAGACAGTATGAAACATGCACTGAGGAAAGTTAATATTGGAATGAATAAGCAAGACTGACACATGGGGAGGCACATGTACACTTGATTCTTCCAAGAATCTAACATTTTGTCCTGTGATGGTAAGAGTGAAGAGGGACTTCATTTTTCCAGTCAAATTTGATTCTATTAATATGAACAAATCTAAAATGATGGCGGCAATAGAGGTATTTGACATTTACTCAAATATGTTCAATCTTTCCATTTGTGTGCCATCCCACAGATGTATGTTGTGTTTGGAGTTGAGTAAATGATGTACTGAGGCCTCCTGTGCCCACAGACCCCTTCAGCAATTCCTTACACTTGGATGACATTGACATTTATCTTTTGACTCTTTTGACTACATAGTCCTAACCACAGTTTACTCAAGTAGGGATTGAAGCTGAATCAGGGGCTGCATCCAGGCAACAACTCATTGGGAGATCACCACCCAAGGGGAGGCTGCAGTCCTAAATGGGAGTGGACTGACCAGCACCTGCCCACCCCCACACATACTTTCATACACAAACAGGAAGTTCTAAGAAGAATCCATGAGGCAGTATAAGACTCAGAAACTGAACAGGAGAGAGCAGAGCAGAGCAAAAGCAATAGGCAGTGCTGACAAAGCAGAAATGGCAAGGACTGATCCAGTAGACCCAGGGAGTAAAGCTGAGCCTTGATCCATGCAGTCATCAGTATGTGGAACCCTGCAGGTGCGGCTGGGGGCTTATCAGTGTAACCCAGTTCTTCTACTTAATTCCCAGAATTACTGGCAAAACTGGAGCTGCTGGTTATCCCTCCTTCACACAGTCTAGTTCTCTGCAGAAGCTGGATGTGTGGTTACCATCAGAAAATGAACCCTTGATAAGGCAAAACTAAAAAGGAAATGTCTGAGCTTCTTGCAGTCCTTGGGTTGTGCTGTTGAGTCCCCATATATGCCGATGTTGAAGCCTGGATAATGCCTACTGGCTGCATGTATGAAGTGGTGTCTTGTTGATTCATGAAGCCAGACCAGATCTCTGAGTGGGGTAGAGGTAGATTTTCCCCTGAGGGAAATAGTTACTATCACTTCACTTGTCCAGGAATTGGGATGGGCCTGAGGAAGGAAATAGACTCAAGATCCCTTGCCCTGTAGTTGTTGGAAGTCCAGGCCAAGCAGGTGGGAGAGAGGAAGGGATGGCTCAGCAGGGACTCCAAAAGAGCCTGGGCCGCTATGCAATAGTATGAACCATTCTATAGAGTGTAGGTGCCTTCCATTATTCCCAACTTTTCCTTTACATTTTGTAAAAATGTTACCAATCTGGCCAAGCCACTCCTCTTTGTATGGGGTCCTACTGCCTTCAGTAGAAGTCCAAGGCATAATAAGACTCACTAGGCTCTCTACAAACAGAGCTCTAGTGGTGCAGTGGTTAAACGCTGCTAACCAAAAGGTCAGTGATTCAAGCCTACCAGCCACTCCAGTGGAGAAAGATGTGTCAGTCTACTTCTGTAAAGATTTACAGCTTTGGAAACCCATGGGGCAGTTCTACTCTGTCCTGCGAGTCAGAATTAACTCTGTGGCAATCAGTAATAAGAGGTCATCTCCAGCATGCTTTGAGTTTTAGTGGGTATAACAGTCTTCTGCAGTACTTGACTAAAATGCCCACTCCATGGCTTCCCTCCCAGAGATGCTGACTCTGCTGATGATGTGGAGCACAAGAAGTCATAGGCATTTTTTTCTTAATAATTTGTTTTATTTTTAATTAAATGAACATTCACATTGTTTAAAAATAAAAAATATGAAGGGATTTTGGAAACTTTTCCTCCCAACTTTATATTCAGCCATCTACTTCTCTCCTCTCCCCATTTAGTATTTGCTTATCCTTCCAGAGACTGTTTATGCATATATTTTAAGCTATGAATATATATTATTTTCTTTAATTTAATGTAAATACATTTACATACCACACACATTTTTCTGCTTCTTTGTTCTCTTGACAATGTATCATGGAGATCTTTCTATATCAGTACATAAAATGATCCCTTATTCTACTTTACAGCATCACAGTATTCCCTGTATGGATATTTAATAACGTACCTAACTAGTTCCTTATTAAAGAGACCTGGTTGCACAATGGTTAAGCACTTGGCTGCTAACTAAAAGGTCTGTGGTTCAAATCCACCAGTCACTTAACAGAAGAAAAGACCTGGCGATCTGCTCCCATAAAGATTACAGCCTAGGAAATCCTATGGAGCAGTTTTACTCTGTCCTATAGGGACACCATGAGTCAGAATCAACTCAAAGGCACACAACAACAACAATTATTTATTGAGAGAATAATTTAAAATCTATTACAAACAATGATGGATAGCCTATGCATGAACATGATCTCAGATCTGTGTAAGTGTACCTGCAAGATAAGGTACTAGACATGAAATATGTACCTTCAGTTTTGATAATGCCACTCAGCTGCTAGTCAAAGGTCCTACTAGTCGAAAGGTTGGTAGTTTGAACCCACCCAGAGGCACCTAGGAAAACAGGCCTGGCAATCTATTGCTAAAAGGTCACAGCCTTGAAAACCTGATGGAGCAGTTCTACTCTGCACACGTGGGGTCCCATGAGTCAGAATAGAATCAATGTTAACTAACAACAATTTTCTTAAGTGTGTGACCAATTTGTATTATCACCAATAATGAATAAAAGAGACTATTTCCTCACACCTTTGCCAAAGAAAGGGTGTTGTAAAAAGTTTGGGCTTCTGCTTATCTGATAGGGAAGAATGTTTCTTTGGTTTTCTCTTGTCATTTATAAAATTTAAGCCATTTGTATTTCCTTTTTTGTGAATTGTCTGTTCAAAATTTTTGAGCACTTTTAATTTGTGCTGCTAGACTTTTTTATGACTTTTATGGGAGCTTTTTACATATTAGGTAAATTAGCCCTTTGTGGTGCAAATTATCATTGTTTTCCAGTTTGTCAGTTGAAGTTTGACTTTGCTTAGGTGGTTTTTTGACATGCAGATTGTGCTTGTTCATTTTCATGTTAGCATGTTAGAAAGGTCTTTCTCCTTTCTGAAGCTATGAAATAATTCAACCCTGGTTTGTCTTTGTAAGTTTATGGTTTCATTTTTTTACATTAAAACTTTGAATTATTTGGAGTCGAACTTTTTATAAGGCATGAGGTAAACAAACAACTTTTTTCTCACTGAATTGATAAAAAGCTGTTTATTTAGTGGTTCATCTTGTTCACACTGATTTGAGATTGTAACCAACAGAGTTAAACTACTCCCCCTCCTCCCATCATACCCAGGCTCTGTGAGTTCCTGATAAGGTGTTTCTGTGTAACAGCACAAGGTTGTCTTACTGCTCCTCTGCTCAAGACCACTTCATTACCCACCGCCACTGACCCCCTCCATTCGGACATGAGCGATAAGCCACAATGCTGTCCTCAGATAAACGTCATGCATCATACACCCCAAAAAACACATGCCCTCAGCTGCCATGCTGCACCCCCTACTGCAACCCCATACATGTTAATTAGTTCCTGAAATTGTCCACCTATTCCCAGAAACTTCACAAATTATGCATAAGCTCCCTATCCCAAACTCTATAACTGCCTTAGAATCCCCAACCTCTGGAAGCTTGATTTGAGCTTTAGTCTCCGAGCTCCTTGCTTGATTGGCTTGCAATAAAGTCTACTTTCTCTTCCTCAAAGGCCTGGTAGTCTCTCAGTTGACTCTAGGGGTCACACTGGACAGAACTCACCCTCACTGAGTTACAAGATGGAATATTTATCATACATTTCCCATGTATTTGTATTTATTATTATCAATCACTGATTTTACCACCTATTCAGGGTGCTTTAATATTGAGTTTGGGAATGTGAAGTTACCAAAAAGGGCAGAGAAGTCAGGAAGACCACAGAATGAGCATGGATTGTGTCTCTGCACCTTACAATTGTGACTTTGGTCTATCTGCGAGTTAGCCCCATTATTAGTCTTTATTTTACAGATGAAAGTATTTCTTAATCAATTTTTGTATCAATACTATGTACAACTGGTATGGTGCTTAGCATGTAATAGGTTCTTGATAAATATTATTAGTAGAGAGAGTTACCAAAAATAATCATCTCGTCCTCTTGTAGTAAAATAAATGTAACAAAATATAATAAACATTGTGTAATTTCTATATGGAACGCACTGCCAAAGACTCTTCAATCTCAAATCCTTGATTCGGTGATCCTTGATGCTAGCGTACTTTAAAATTCAGATTCCTGAACAACATCTTAGACCTACTGAGTCAGCGTCTTTTAGGGATGGGGTGAGAAATCTGTATTTGAAGGAAATCTCCAGATGATTCTTACCAAAAAAACCAAACCTATTGCCTTAGAGTCAATTCCAACTCCTAACAACCATACAGGACAGAGTAGAACTGCCCCATAGGGTTTCTAAGGCTATGGATTTCTAATTGCTGTTTCTGTATGATTTCTAGTTGTTTATTTATTTTGAGATTTTGTTCCTATATCATTTCCCTGATTTCTTCCACTGTTTTGCCTGTCATTTCCATGATTTTGTCTGTATTTTCCATGATATTTTCCTTATCTTTGTCTGCATTTTCTTTCACCTATTGGAGAACCTTGAACACTAGAATTGTGAATTCTGTATCGGGTAGTTTCAGTGCATTTTCTTCTAGCAGAAGGTCATCTGGTGTTTTATTTTGGTTGCTTTCTGAAGCCATCTTCTCCTGTTTTTTTTTTTTTTTTTTAATATGTTTTAATATTGTTTGCTGTCTCTGGGACATTCAGAGATTATTTTCTTCATTTATTGATTGTAGATTTGATTGTTTCATCCTGCTTTTTTGCTTTATTTGGTTATGTCTGGGCATGTGATCTGGGTGTGTTTTGTTGCTTGCTCGCCTGTGGGCACGGTATGTCTCACCACCTTGTCCAAGTGAGTAAGGCCAGTTACTCTCCTATGGTGCAGCAGGGCAGGTCCAGTGGGGGTAGAGGGGATGGGATGGGTAGTTTGCAGTTGAAACTGGCGGCAACAGTGTGAGGCTGGGGGGCAGTGCAGGGCGGGGCCTGGGGAACTGCATCGATACCACTTGGAGGCATTGCACCTGACACATGGTGCAGGTAAGCAGGAGGAAAGGAGAGGATGTGATGTGCAGAGCTAAGTGGGTGGGTCGAAGAAGAAAAAGAAGAGAGATAAACAAAGGCAATAAAAGGAAAAAAGGCAAAAAGTGAAGAAAAATAATAAAAATAAAAAAGTAAATAAAATGGTGGTGCAGTAGGATTTGGCTGGTGGGGGCAGGACAGACCTAGCAAGGCTGTGTGCTGGTGGCTCTGTAGCTAAGCACTGTGGCTCAGCCTTTTGAGAAGCAACGTGGGTGGTGCAGAGTGCATAGGCGGGAGAAAGGAAAGTGGGGAAAAAGAAAGAAGAAACCAACCTTCAAACAAACAAACAAATAAAAATAATAACAACAAAAAATATGGTGGTAGGTGTGCTTGCCTTTGGGGGTGGGCTAGATTTGGGGTGATGGTGAGCTGATGTTTCTCTCACCGGGTGGCAAAGCACAGCCCATCAGGAAGGGGCAGAGGCAGTGAAGGGCCTAGGTGGGAGGGAGAAGTAAAAGGACAAAGGGAAAGATAAACATAAAATATGACCCTGAGGGAGCTGGCTTGTGGGGGCAGTGCAGACTCAGGGAGTCCATGTGCCAGAGTCTCTCCAACCAGATGCTTGGCATTTCTCAAGCTGAAATAATGGAACAAAAAATTCAAGCCTCAAGTTGCAATATTAAGAGGATTCGATGGGGAAAATATTAAGACACAGGAAGCATTAAAAGAAGATGGAAGGAATACACAGAGTCACTATACCAAAATCATTTCAGGAGGTAGCATATGAAGGCAGAGGTCCAAGCTGCCCTGAAGGCATTGGCTAAAAACAAGGCTCCAAAAATTGATAGAATATCAATTGAGATGTTTCAACTAACTGATGAGTACTAGAAGTGCTCACTTGTCTATGCCAAGAAATTTGGAAGACAGTTACCTGGCCAACTGACTAGAAGAGATCTTTATTTATGCCTATTCTAAAGAAAGGTGATCCACTGAATGTGGAAATTACCAGGCAATATCATCAATATCACACATAAGTAAAATTTTTCTGAAGATCATTCAAAAGCTGCTGCTACAGTACATTGACAGGGAATTGTCAGAAATTCAAGCTGGATTCAGAAGATGGCGTGGAATAAGGGCTATCATTGCTGATGTGAGATGGATACTGGCTGAAAGCAGAGAATACCAGGAAGATGTTTACGTGTGTTTATTATGCAAAGGCATTCGACTGTATGGATCATAACAAATTATGGAAAACATTGTGAAGAATGGAAATTCCAGAACACTTAATTGTGCTCATGAGGAACCTGTACATAGATCAACAATCAACACCCATGGAAGTAGCAGTCAAGAAATCAAATGAAGCATTGCATTGGGCAAATCTTCTGCAAAAGATCTCTTTAAAGTGTTAAAAAGCAAAGATGTCACCTTGAAGACTAAGGTGCACCTGACTCAAGCCATGGTGTTTTCAATCGCTTCATATGCATGCGAAAGACAAAGAAGAATTGACACCTTTCAATTACTGTGTTGGTGAAGAATATTGAATATACCTTGGACTACAAAAAGAATAACCAATCTGTCTTGGAAGAAGTACAACCAGAACGCTCCTTATAAGCAAGGATGGCGAGACTGTTATCAGGAAGGATCAGTCCCAGAGAAAGGCTTCATGCTGGCTACATAAAGGGTCAGCAATAAAGAGGAAGACCTCAAGGAGACGAGCTGACACAACGGCTGCTATATTGGCTCAAACATAGCAAGGATTGTGAGGATGGTGCAGGGCTGGGCAGTGTTTCCTTCTGTTATACACAGGGTCACTATGTGTTGGAATCGACTCAATGGCACCTAACAACAACAACAGTAACAGCATGGTAGTTCTATTTTTAGTTTTTTGAGGAAATGCCATCCTGTTTCCCACAACGGTTGTACCTTTTTGCATCCCCACAAGCAATGGATAAGGATTCCAATTTCCCCATATCTTTTGCAATGTTTGTTATTTTCTGTTTTTGTTTTTTTGTTGTTGTTGTTTTTATGTTAGCCACCCTAGCTGGTTGTGAAATGGTATCTCCTTGTGCCTTTGGTTTGCATCTCTCTGGGACAAATGACATCACGCATCTTTTCATTATTTGGTGGTGTTGCATAGTCGGTTACTGTAATTGCTATTAATAAGTTGTATACCTGTAAAAAGTTGAATTGACAAATGCTGTGCAATATATTTATTTATAACAATAATAAAAAAGCAGCTGCTGAGGCTGTTTATGTACTACAAACAACTCATGGGATTTGGTTCCTTGGTTTGGAGGTTTAGGGTCATGGTTTCATGGGATATCCCAGTTAATTAGTGTGTTTAGTGCTTCTGTTCTACCTTCTAGTTTGTTGTATGGTGCCTGTGATCTTAAAAGCTTGCAAGCTGCCATTCAAGGTACAACAATGGATCTGTATTCACCTGAAGGAACAAAGGAAGCAGGGGAGTCAGGAATAGGGGGAGGAAATGAAATATATAGCTAAATGCCTCCATGAACAACTACCCACTCTGCCATGAGGCCAGAACTGGATGGTGCATGGCTACCATTACTAAATGTTTTGAGCAAAGAACCTGTAGAAGAATCCTGATGAAAAATGGGAAAATGCAGAACAGAATTTCAAATTATGGAATCCAGACTTTCCGAAGCCATGGAGGCTAGATGAACACCTGAAACTTTTTTCCTGAGATCATCTTTAAACCTTAAACCAAAAATATCCCCTGAAGTCTTCTTAAAACCAAACAATAGTTCAGCTTCTCTAGTAAAGAATGTTTGCCTTGAGCATTGTGCTTTTTTAGTATCTGTATAGGATCAAACTGACATCAACAACTCAAAAGTTTAGATAGGAACCTTAGGGGGCAGAGAGTGTATGTTAATGGAGGGTGAGAATGTTTGTACAACTCAAAGAATGTAATCAATGTCACTGAATTGTACATGTAGAAATTGTTGAATTGGTGTATGTTGTGCTGTGTACATTCCCAACAACAAGAAAAATAAATTATATTAAAAAACCTCATTACCTATGAGGCCCTTTAATCATGTCTCCCCCTAAATTTATAGATTATCCCTCCTGTTTCCCATCCCATAAGTGCTGAAGGCCAGATCAAGGGCACATACTCACCTTAGACTTATTACCCATAGATTGCCCTATAGACCCATCACCAACCTAACTGACAACCCAGGCAAAGCGCTAGTAGTAAGTGGCCAAACTGGAGGGCCTTCCTACTGGCTAGTTCTGGGACTTCAACTTCAGCTATAGCTATTTTAATTGGAAATAAATCTAGAACCTTATTAAATACATGTCCCGTATCAACCCAAATGGGTATCCACCTGAGAATGATACTCCAGGCCTTCACACTCAGATGACATCACCCCCAGCACCAGAGATGACTTCACTTCCTGTGCAAGAGGTGACTTTGCCCCCTGATGGATGAATTTACCCCTGCACCAAAGACAACATCACCCTACATCACTTTTCCAGGGATGACTGCAGACTACCTCTCTTAAGGCACTGACAAACTGGACATGGGAAATTTACTGCTTTCCTTACTTTCATATTATGGATTCTTTTATGTCTTAAGGTTGTTGTTTGCTTAGCCCATGATCCTGGTATACTTCTGACTCTGCCAAAACATATACCCCTTACACTTCCATGCTTAAAGGGAAATCTTATAGAGGTTACTACTATCTATGCCATATTAAAAATTAATACTGATTATTACTTTCCTTTGGAGGCTACTGTCTCATATGAGTCTGCCCTTCAGCCCCCGGAGGAGGGGACTTCCATCCCCCATCCCCGCTTTCCCTGACTCTTCCCACTCTGGCTTCCCACCAAGACCTCTTATCCTTCAACTCTGACTGCCACCACCACAACTACCTCTTCCCGTTGGTTATAAACAAATATCACTAACCACACTAACCACTACATATATTTTATCAAACTATCAGTTCATATTCTCCAACAATGTAACTGTTGGACTAGTCACCTTGACACAAGAAACACACCAAGACATTATTATCATAAAAAATATAACTCATACATTTAACATGCTTTATAACTCCATCAAGATATTGTTAGATATCCCAAAACTTTCAAATTTGTTTTCTTAGCTAATATCACATAAATGGGAAAATTAATTATGGGCTAACCTACAAATACTTCTTATACTTCTGCTTCTTTTTATTCTTTTTACTATCACAGTATAAAAAAGTATTTTCCATACTGTTTAGGGTAACTTATTCCATGTTCTCTAAACGTCTCCTCCATCATTCAGCCTCCCAAATAACCCAAATAATCAATCTCAAAACTGATCTCAAGATATCAAGAGGTCAGTTGGAATATAATTTTCTTAAAATGCTGTCTTGACCCGGTTTTGAGGCTCAGGATGGAGACCTGTCCATTTCCCTTGTTGATCAGCTGATCAAGCCCACTCTTCAACCATTTCCCTTATGGGGCACTCACAATCCTGTGCCACTATGCACCCATACTATTCACCCCAGGGCCAAGTACTCAACAGTTAAGGACAGTCCCTATGCCCCAGAGCCTGCAGAATTATTCAAAATGCCCAATCCCCAGGAAGCCCATGCAACCTAGGTAACCCCATCCTACTTACCATACACAACTCCTCTCCTACAGTTCCAATTTGTTACCTTGTCACCTGTGTAGCCCCGCATCATGGTGTGCTATGTGTCCCTGTCTCTGGGAACTGTGACTATAATAAACCTACTTACTTTTCATGGCTTCCCTGACTCCTTTTCCCTGTATCACAATTGACTTAATATCCCATGACTTAGTTAAAGGAAGCTGCTCTCCTGAAACACGGAACTGTGAGGGAGAAGGGGACTATACTCATGACCATCTGCCCTACCCAGATCCTCCCTACACATAGGCAGTTGGAAGTGAGAGAACAGACACCATCTGACTGCCACTATCTGCTTGATATAAGCCTTCCTTAGCATGGAGCTGTAAAAAATTGTATCCATGAGTGTTCACCACATGCCAAAACCACTCAAAGTAGCCTTTCCACCTCAGGATGCTGGCAGAGATGGAGACTGCCGCCATCTAAGCTATTGGAACAGTTATTCCCCAAGGCGGAGCTGAGGGGAATAGGTGCAGTCCGCATCTCATATGCCACAGCCTCCCACTATTCTTACTGAGCTTCCATAGATTTTATTGAATACATGCTTCTCAATTTGGTGTAAGTCTTTGATCAATACCCAAAAACTTTGAATGATTGACTTTGCTAATTTTACCAGTTTACTAGATGTCTCTCCAGGGGAGAGAGGTTTCCCTGAGCTCTTCACACTGACACTGGACTTTTTTTTTCTTTACTATGATTTTTCTTAAAGCACCTTTTAACAGAATAAGATTTATAAAATCCAACAATATTTGCAAGTACATTTTTAACGTTATTGCATAAAAACTTTACTCCATCTATCTGGACCACAGTTTCTGGCATTTATTTTCTTAAATTGTTAAGAGTCTACCCACCCCAAAAAACACACTCACTGCTTGATATTTGTAAGTTTTTGTGCAATATCCCTCAAGTAATTTGAGTCTTCTCCATGTCCAGTTCTGGTCTGTCTCCACTTAGGATGTAATTATTAGCAGAGCCAATCATGCCCTAACAGCATTCCTTTTATACAGGCTGGATATACATATGAGTAAAACCAACTTTTTATTTTATTTTAGTTTCTTTTACTCTACTTTAATTCATTTTACTTTACTTTTATTTTATTTTTTAACATTACAGCATTGAAACCTTAGAATTTTTCTGATAGCTTCTCTCAAACATTTTTTTTCACATCTACTTTTAAGATAGCCAACCTACAATTTTTTAATCTTTACTATATTATTATTTTCTATGGACTTTAGTATGATCCCAAAAAGATATCATTTTGCACTGTCCGAACAATACTTTTAAACTGTCTCAATTCAAATGTATTTCTAAAAATTTTTTTATATTTCTTAGGAACTTATTTTATATTTTTTACTAAGTTAGTTATTATTCTTTTCCAGGTCATTAGCTAACTTAATGTCAATAAAGAAACTAAATGTGAAGAAACCGAAAGAGTAAAAAAAATAGTGTTAATAACCATGCTAAAATGTCCCTCTAATAAGATCCCCTGTGAACATATTAAAGAAAATCAAATAGAAGATCTCTAATTCGGCTGTGCGTTGTAGATATATGCCTTGTATATCCTTAAGATCTATGCATTCATGCAGGAATTTAAAAGGAGCCAGACTTTACTAAAGGAATCATTCGTTTATGTCTCAAAGCATATGCTGCCCACATGTATGGAGGCCTCTCATAATTTAAAGGGATAGAGATCTAATTAATCAGCCCTGTAATTGCCAAATCCCCACTTCTCATTATTTAATGTGCTCAGAAAACCCATCTGGTCCTGAATTATTAAGTGGGCATAGACTGATAATCAAATAATTGTCAAATTCATTCTCTTCCATTCCTGTTTCTTTGTCTTCTTTAGCTATAATATTAAAATGTGTCCTCCAGGTTCTAGAAATGGAGAAATGCATCTCTCTTTACTTCCTACTAACTCAGTGATAAAACCTGAGCAGAACGCAAGGACAGCTACTTGAAAACTCTGAGAAGTAAATGTGAGCAGGCAGACCGGGGAATAACATAAGAATTTCAAGTACCACTAAAATAATTGAGTTTAACTTTTTTAAATTTGTTTATTTGTCTTCTTTTGTTCTGGTGTCCCATCCTGAGCTTAACACAGCCCAAAACCCAGAAGTGAGCACAGTGATGTGGACACTGTGAGAACCAGTAGAAATCCTTTAGTTTGGTCTGGAGGGAAAGAAGAGGGAACTTCATAAATCTAAGAGACAATTAGAGGAATCCCTGTTTGTATGTTTGTCTGTTTTTCTCCATTCTCTCTCTAGTGACTGTAGGGTTCTGTGGTGTGAGTGCCAATGGTGATGACAAGAGTGGCCTGGAATGGTAGCTTCCAGGAACCAAAACTGTGATAGAGAGAAATCTTCCCATGAGTGGGACTGTTGCACCAGAAGGCTGGAATCACATAACTTTTATTCTTTCTGTCCTCCTGCTACTTGGCTCTGGATGTGGAGCAGCCATGGAAGTGAACAGTTTTTGGCTGAAGAAACAGAAAGAAGAGCCCAGGGAACCAAAAAGTTCTGGGAGATAATGGAGAGGGAGGAACTCAGGAAAATGATAACATAAAATTTTTCTGAACTCTGGGGCTTACCCTGGACCTGTGAATGCATGAATCTTATGCTAATTAGTATACCAAAGACCTTTAGAACTGAGCTAATGATGGACCTCCAACCAGGTCCCAGGCTGACACAGGATGGTAAACATATAGGACAGATTTGAATAACACTGTAAAGCTTTGAAAACAAAACTGATATTGGAAACACAGTCCACAGAAGGCTAAAACAAAAATAGCGATGCTCTCCAAAAGCTATAAATAAGACTTAGAGTCTCATAATGTAAATCTCTAGTTGTCCAGTATACAAACAGAAATCACTCATCATAGGAAAAACCATAAACATCTCAACTGACATGAAAATAACCAAGTCACGTCAACAATACAATACACAAATATTGGTGACAGTAGAAATTATGCAATCTGAACAGCAAAGAGAAAAACGATTGGGAAAAAAATGAACAGTCACAGCAACCTGTGGGACAACTGTGAAGTTTTCATATTAATGTCATCAGAGTCCGAGAAGGAGAGGAAAAAACATTTTAAAAAATTTTTTAAAGAAATAATGACTGAAAATTTCCCAGGTTTACTGAAAGGCATAAAACTACAGATTCAAGAAGTGTAATGAATTTTGTCCAAGATAAACCTAGAGAAATTCAAACTCAGACAAATCATAATCAAACTGATGAAATCTGAAGACCAAAAAAAAAAAAAAATTGGGAGAGCAAACAGAGAACAATAATTCAAATAACTACATATTTCTCATCATAAATTATAGAGACCAGAGGAAGTGGCACAATATTTCTAACATGCTGAAAGAAAACAATTGTTAACTCAGAATTCTATATCCAAAGAAAGTATCATTCAGGGAAGAGACTATATGTATATATATATGTGTATATATATATATATATATATATATATATGCACACACACATATATATACATATATATTTATGTGTATATATATACATATATATATATATATATATATATATATATATATATATATATATATATATATATACTTGCTAATACATATATATTTCATTCAAGGGGTCCTAGTAGCACAAACAATTAAGCACTTCAGCTACTTAAGGCTGGCAGTTTGAACCTACCCAGCGGCTCCACAGGAGAAAGTCATGGTGACCTGCTTCCATAAAGATTACAGCCAAGAAAACCTTATGGGGCAGTTTTACTCTGCCAGATGGGGTCTTTATGAGTTGGAATCAACTCAATGGCACCCAACAACAACATATATATATTCATTATGTGATAGGATTCTCAATATATAAGACAAAAATGAAGGTGAAGAGGGTAAAGTTTCTACACTCTCATTAAAGTAGCAAAATATTTATTCTAAATAGAGCTATTTTCAATCATATCATATGCATGCACTGATGGCGCAGTAGTTAAGAGCTACAACTGCTAACCAAAAAGTCAACCGTTCGAATCCACCAGCCACTCCTTGGAAATACTATGGACAGTTCTACTCTGTCCTATAGGGTCCCTACAAGTAGGAATTGACTCATTGGCAATGGGTTTTGGTTTTCATATGTATGCAGAATTGATGCCTTTGAATTGTGGTGTTGGCAAAGAATATTGAATATACCATGGAATGCCAGAAGAAGAAACAAATCTGTCCTGGAAGAAGTACAGTCAGAATGCTCCTTGGAAGCCAGGATGGCAAGACTTTGTCTCATGTACTTTGGATATGTTATCAGGAGGGACCAGTCCCTAACAAAGTATATCATGCTTGGTAAAGTAGAGGGTCAGCAGAAAACAGGAAGATCCTTATCGAGATGGATTGACACGGTGGCTGCAATAAACAAGCTCAAACATAGCAATGATTGTGAGAATGACACAGGACCAAGCAGTGTTTCATTCTGTTGTACGTAGGGTTGCTGTAAGTCAGAACTGACTAGACGGCACCTACTAACAACAACAGAGGAACCAGTTAAAATTATTCAAAGATGTATAGTCAAAATCAGAATAGAGAAGTAAATTATAATCCTAAAAAAAACTTTATATTTTTTAAATAACCCCAAATAAGGCAGGAAATGAAGAAAAAAAGGGGGGGGGGATAAAACAGCTGGAAAAAAAACAGAGAACAAATAATGAAAAGATAGACCCAAAGTGTTAATAATTACATTAAATGTAAATAATATAAAACAATTATAAGATAGGGATTGGCAGATTGGATAAAAATGCATGATCCAACTATACCCTGTCTGAGACTTATTTCAAATATACTGAAATGGATAGGTTGAATGAAAACAGATGACAGAAGTTACACCAGTAATCGAAAGAAAGTGAGACTGATTATATTATTACCAAATAAAACACACTTAAGAGCAAAGAAAATTACTATGGACAGAGAGATAAAATGATCAGTCCTCCAAGAAGATACAACAATCTTAAATGTACACACACCTAACAACAGAGGTTTGAAATACATAAAGCAAAAACTGATAGAATTAAAGGGAAAATATACAAGCTCACCATATTAGTTGGAGGCTTCAATAATTGTGTCTCAGCAAATAGATCTGATAGAGAAAAATCAACAAGGATATGTTGTTGTTGTTAGGTGGTGTCCAGTCGATTCTGACCCACAGCAACCCCATGTACAGCAGAAAGAAACACTGCTGGGCCCTGCACCATCCACACAATTGTTGTTATGCTTAAGCCCATTGTTGCAGCGACTTCGTCAATCCATCTTGTTGAGGGTCTTCTGTTTTTTAGCTGACCCTCTACTTTACCAACCATGATGTTCTTCTCCAGGGATTGATCTCTACTGACAACAGGTCCAAAGTATATGAGACTTAGTCTTGCCATCCTTGCTTCCAAGGAGCATTCTGGTTGCACTTCTTCCAAGATAGACTTGTTCGTTCTTTGGCAGTCCATGGTATATTCAATATTCTTTGCCAACACTGCAATTTAAAGCCATCAGTTCTTCTTCGGTCTTCCTTATCCATCATCCAGCTTTCACTTGCATATGAGACGACTGAAAACACCATAGCTTAGGTCAGGCGCGCCTTAGTCTTCAACGTGCCATCTTTGCTTTTCAACACTTTAAAGAAGTCTTTTGCAGCAGATTTGCCCAATGCAATATGTCTTTTGATTTCCTGACTGCTGCTTCCATGAGTGTTGATTGTAGATCCAAGTAAAATGAAATCCTTGACAACTTCAATCTTTTCTCCATTTATCATGATCTTGCTTATTGGTCCAGTTGTGAAGATTTTTGTTTTCTTTAGGTTGAGGTGTAATCTATAGTGAAGGTTGGGGTCTTTGATCTTCATCATTAAGTGCTTCAAGTCCTCTTCAAGGATACAGAAGAACTAAACAACACTATCAACCAACTGGATCTAATTGACATTTGTATTACACACTAACCAAAAATAGCAGAATATGCATTCTTCTCAATGTTCTTGGAACATTTAATGAGACAGAACATATACATAATCATAAAACAAAATTTAACCCATTGCCATGAGTTTATTTTGATTCATAGCAACCCTACAGGATAGAGTTAGAATTCCCCCATAGGGTTTCCAAGGCTGTACTCTTTATGGAAGTAGACTACCATATTTTTCTGCCACAGGAAGGCTGGTGGGTATGAACCACCAACCTTTGTTTGGTTAGCAAATGAGGACTTAAACATTGCCCAACCAGGCTCCTTAAAAACAAATTTTAATGAATTTGAAATGATTTAAATAATATTTTCTGTGACCACTAAGGAATTAGAATACAAATCAACAAAAAATAACAAATTAAACTAAAAGAAAAATTAAATAACATACTTTGAAATAAATAGTCCATGTATTAAACAGGAAGTCTCAAGTAAAAAAAAAATTTTGAAATCAATGAAAATACAATGCATCAAACCTAGTAAGATTAAGCTAAAACAGTGTTGTTTTTGTTGTTAGGTGCTGTTGAGTCAATTCAGATTCATAGTGACCCTATGTACAACAGAACTAAACACTGCCTGATCCTGTGCCATTCTCACAATCATTGCCGTTTGGCCCATTGTTGCAATCATTGAGTCAATCCATCTCGTTGAGGGTCTTCCTCTTTTTTACTGACCCTCTACTTTACCAAGTATGATGTCCTTCTCCAGGGACTGGTCCCTCCTGATAACACGTCCAAAGTATGTGGGACAAAGTCTCCCCATCCTTCTTTATAAAGAGCATTCGAGCTGTACTTCCTTCCAGAAAGTTCGTTCTTCTGGAAGTCCATGCTATATTCAATATTCTTCCCCAGCACCACAATTCAAAGGCATCAATTCTTCAATCTTCCTTATTCATTGTCCAGCTTTCACACGCGTATGAGGGGACAGAAAACATCATGGTTTGGGTCAGGCGCACCTTAGTCTTCAAGGTGCCATCTTTGATTTTCAACACTTTAAAGAAGTCTTTTGCAGCAGATTTGCCCAATGCAATGCTTCATTTGATTTCTTGACTGCTGGTTCCATGGGCGTTGACTGTGGATCCGAGTAAAATGAAATCCTTGACAGCTTCAATCTTTTCTCTGTTTATCATGATTTTCCTTATTGGTTCTTTTGTGAGGATTTTTGTTTTCTTTATGTTGAGGTGTAAACCATGCTGAAGGCTATGGTCTTTGATCTTCATCAGTAAGTGCTTAAAGTCCTCTTCACTTTCAGCAAGCAAGGTTGTGTCATCTGCATATCCAAGTGTGTTAATGAGTCTTTCTCCAATCTTGATGCCCCATTCTTCTTCACAGAGTCCAGCTTCTCGGATTATTTGCTTAGCATACAGATTGAATAAGTATGATGAAAGGATATAACCCTGATGCACACCCTTCTTGACATTAAACCACGAAGCATCCCCTTGTTCTGTTCAAACAACTGACTCTTGTTCTAAGTACAGGTTCTCCACGAGCCGTTAAATGTTCTAGAATTCCAATGTTTCCCAATGTTATACATAATTTGTTATGCCCATACAGTTGAATGCCTTTGCATAGTCAATAAAGCACAGGTAAGCATCTTTCTAGTATTCTCTGCTTTCAGCCAGTATCCATCTCACATCAACAATGATAACCCTCTTTCCATGTCCTCTTCTGAATCTGGCTTGCATTTCTGACAGTTTCCTGTTAATGTAATGTTGCAACTGCTGTGTATGATCTTCAGCAAAATTTTACTTATGAGTGATATTAATGATATTATTTGATAATTTCTGCATTCTGTTGGATCTCCTTTCTTTGGAATGGGCACAAATATGGGTCTCTTCCAGTAAGTTGTTCAGGTAGCTGTCTTCCAAATTTCTTGGCATAGACAAGTGAGCAACTCCAGAACTGCATCTTTTTCTTGAACCATCTCAATTGATATTCCTTCAGTTCCTGGTGGCTTGTTTTTCACCACTGCCTTCTGCACAGCTTGGGCCTCTTCCTTCAGTACTATAGGTTCGTAATCATATGCTATTTCCTGAAATGGTTGAATGTTGACCAATTCTTTTTGGTACAGTGACTCTGTGCATTCCTTCCATCTTCTTTTGATGCTTACAGCATTGTTTAATAATTTCCCCATAGACTCCTTCAATATTACAACTCAAGGCTTGAATTTTTTCTTCATTTATTTCATCTTGAGAAATGCTGAGAGTATTCTTCCCTTTTTGTTTTTTATTTCCAGGTCTTTGCATATTTTATTATAATACTTTAATTTGTCTTCTCCAGCAGCCGTTTGAAATCTTCTGTTTAGCTCTTTTACTTCATCATTTCTTCCTTTCGCTTTAGCTACTCTGCATTCAAAAGCAACTTTCAGAGTCTCTTCTAACATCCATTTTGGTATTTTCTTTCTTTCCTGTCTTTTAAATGACCTTTTACTTTCTTCATGTATGGTGTCCTTTATGTTGTTCCACAACGAATCTGATCTTTGGTAATTAGTGTCAAATGTGTCGAGTCTATTCTCGAAATAATCTCTAAATTCAGGTGGGATATACTCAAGGTCATGGAGCCCTGGTGCACAGTACTCAAGAGTTCGGCTGCCAACCAAAAGGTCAGCAGTTTTAATCCACCAGTTGCTCCTTGGAAACCCTATGGGACAGTTCTTCTCTGTCCTATATGGTGGCTATGAGTCAGAATCGACTTGACGGCAATAGGTTTGGTTTCTTTTGTTTTGTTTTGGTATACTCAAGATCATACTTTGGCTCTCGTGGACTCGTTCTAATTTTCTTCGACTTCAATTTGAACTTGCATATGAGCAATTGATGGTCTGTTCCATAGTCACCCTGTGGTCTTGTTCTGACAGATGATATTGAGTGTTTTCATCATCTCTTTCCACGGAAGTAGTTGATTTGATTCCTGTGTATTCCATCAGAGAAGGTCCACATGTATAGTCTCTTTACATTGTTGAAAAAAGATTTTTACAATGAAGAAATTGTTGGTGTTGCAAAATTCTATCACATGATCTCCAGCACCATTTCTATCACCAAGGCAAAATTTCCATCTACCAATCCTTCATCTTTGTTGCCAACTTTCCCATTTCAATCACCAGTAATTATCAATTCATCTTGATTGTATGTTTGATTAATTTCAGACTGCAGAAGTTTGTAAAAATTTTCAATTTTTTCATCTTTGGCCTTGGTGGTTGATGAGTAAATTTGAATAATACTCACATTAACTGGTCTTCCTTGTAGGCATATAGATATTTTCCTATTACTTACTGACAGCTTTGTACTTCAGGATACATCTTTTTTTCTATTTTTAACTAATATGTTTATTAAATGGAAACTACAGACCTATTTCAGTGAATTTTTTTTAAAAAATGGCATTCTTTCAGCCTTGTGGTCCATTAAAAAAACCTCATAATTTTTTCTTATTATAAAAATACATAATCATTAAAAAGACATATGAAAAAAATCTAACCCATACTGCCTCCAAGAGATAACTGCTCTTAACATTTTGGTTTATAATATTCCAGATTTCTACTATGTATGTGTGTGTGTAATGAAAGTGAGCTCATTCGATTTATTTATTTTATTGTTTTCAGCTGAAAGTTTACAGCTCAAGTTAGTTTCTCATACAAAAATTTATACACACATTGTTATGTGACCCTATTTACTATCCCTATAATGCGACTGCACACTCCCTCTTTCCACCCTGGATTTCCCATGTACCTTCAACCAGCTCTTATCCCTTTCTGCTTCTCATCTCACCTCCAGACAGGACCTGCCTGTTTAGTCTCGTATATTTACTTGAACTAAGTAGCACCCTCTTCGTGAGTATCGTTTAATGTCTAATAGTCAAGTCTATTCTTTGTATGAGGAGTTGGCTTTGGGAATGGTTTTAATTCTGGGTTAACAGAGAGTCTGGAGGCCATGGCTTATGGGGTCCCTTCAGTCTCAGTCAGACCATTAAGTCTGGTCTTTTTGCTAGAATTTGTGTTCTGCACCCTCCTTTTCTCCTGCTCCATCAAGAACTGTCTGTTGTGTTCTCTGTCAGGGTGGTCATTGGTGGTAGCCAGGCACCATCTAGTTCTTCTGGTCTCAGGCTGATGCAGTCTCTGGTGTATGTGGCCCCTTTTGTCTCCTGGGCTAATATTTTCTTTGTGTCTTTGGTGTTATTCATTCTCCTTTACTCCAGGTAGGTTGGGACCAATTGATGCATCTTAGATGGCCACTAGCTAGCTTTAAGACCTCAGAAGCCACTCACCAAAGTGGGATGCAGAACATTTTCTTAATAAACTTTATTATGCCAATTGACCTAGATGTCCCTTGAAGGCATGGTCCCCAGACCCAAGCCCCTGCTACTCTATCCCTCGAAGTGTTTGGTTGTGTTCAAGAAACTTCTTAGCTTTTGGTTTAGTCCACTGGTGCTGACTTCCCCTGTATTGTGTGTTGTCCTTCCCTTCACCTAAGCTAATTCTTCTCTACTATCTAGTTAGTGGATTTCCCTCTCCCTCCCTCCCTCCCTTCGTAACAATCAAAGAATATTTTCTTCTGTGTTTAAAGCTTTTCTTGAATTCTCATAATAGTGATCTCAAGGAATATTTGCCCTTTTGCAACTGTCTAATGTCACTCATCATAATGCCTTCCAGATTCATACATGTTATGAGATGTTTCAAGGATTCGTCGTTGTTCTTTATCTTTGCATAATATGCCACTGTGTGAATATACCATAATTTGTTTATCCATTCATCCTTTAATGGGCACCTAGATTGTTTCCATCTTTTTGCTATCGTGAACAGTGCTGCAACGAACATGGGTGTGCATATATCTATTCATGTGATGGCTATTATTTCTCTAGGATTTATTTCAAGGAGTGGAATTGCTGGATCATATAGTGCTTCTATTTCTAGCTTTTTAAGGAAGCTCCAATCCATTTCCAAACTGATTGTACCATTTTATATTCCCATCAGCAGTAAGCGTTCCAGTCTCTCCAAAACCTCTCCAACATTTATTATTTTGTGTTTTTTGGATTAATGCTAGCCTTATTAGGGTGAGATGGCATCTTGTTGTAGTTTTGTTTGCATTTCTGTAATGGCTAATGATCGTTAGCATTTCCTCATGTGTCTATTAGCCACCTGAATGTGTTCTTTGGGGGAAGTGCCTGTTCATATCCTTTGCCCATTTTTTAATTGGATTATTTGTCTTTTTGTGGTTGAAGTTTTGCAATATCTTATTGATTTTAGTGATTAGACTCTGATCAAATGTGTTGTAGCCAAAACTTTTTTCCCAGTCTGTAGCTTGTCTTCTTACTCTTTTGGTGAAGTCTTTTGATGAGCGTAAGTGTTTGGTTTTTAGGAGCTCCCAGTTATCTAGTTTCTCTTCTGGTGTTTGTGCATTGTTACTTATGGTTTGTATTCTGTTTATGCCATATATTATGGTTCCTAGCATTGTCCCTATTTTTTCTTCCATAATCTCTATCATTTTCCATTTTATATTTAGGTCTTTGATCCATTTTTAGTTAATTTTTGTACATGGTGTGAGGTATGGGCCTTGTTTCAATTTTTGCAGTTGGATATCTAGTTATGCCAGCACCATTTTCTAAAGACTGTCTTTTCCCCAGATAATGGACTTTGGGTCTTTGTTAAATATCAACTGCTCATAGGTGGATGAATTTATGTCTGGATTCTCATTTCTGTTCCATTGGTCTATGTATCTGTTGTTGGACCAGTACCAGGCTGTTCTGACTACTGTGGCACCATAACTGGTAGTGTGAGGCCTCCCATTTTGTTCTTCTTCAGTAGTGCTTTACTTATCCAGAGCCTCTTTCCTTTCCATATGAAGTTGGTGATCTGTTCGTCCATCTGATTAAAAAATGCCAGTGGAATTTGGATCGGGATTGCGTTGTATCTGTAGATCGCTTTGGGTAGAATTGACATTTTCACAATGTTGAGTCTTCCTATCCATGAGCAAGGTGTGATTTTCCACTTATGTAGGTCTCTTTTGGTTGCTTGCCGTAGTGTCTTCTAGTTTTCTTTGTATAGGTCTTTTATGTCTCTGGTTAGATTTATTCCTAAGTATCTTGTCTCCTTGGGGGCTATTGTAAATGGTATTGATTTGGTGATTTCCTCTTCAAAGTTCTCTTTGTTGGTGTAGAGGGATCCAACTGATTTTTTATGTTTATCTTGTATCCCGATACCTTGCTGAAATCTTCTATTCATTCCAGTAGTTTTCCTGTGGATTCTTTGAGGTTTTCTGTGTATAAGATCATATCATCTGCAAATAGGGATATTTTTACTTCTTCTTTACCAATTTGGATACCCTTTATTTCTTTTTCTAGCCTAATTGCTCTGGCTAGGACCTCCAGCACAATGTTGAATAAGAGTGGTAATTAAGAGCATCCTTCTCTCAAGAGGAATGCTTTGAGACTCCCCACTTAGGATGATGTTGCCTGTTGGCTTTGTATAAATGCCCTTAATTATGTTGAAGAATTTCCTTTCTATTCCTATTTTGCTGAGAATTTTTATCATGAATGGGTATGGACTTTGTCAAATGCCTTTTCTGCATTCTGATTTTCCCTTCCCCTGCTGTTCAGTCCATTTCCTCAACATTGTCTTTGATGTTCAGGTCTCCTAGATTGTCATATATAATAGGTTCATTTGTTCTTTTGGGTCTTTGTTGTAACTGGGACAACAAGGAGCGTCTGACTACTCCACTATCTTGATCTTGCCTCCAGGATATATCTTTTTTATATTTTACTTTAGATGAGGGTTAAAGAACAGTTTCTCATTAAACAGTCAGTACACATATTGTTTTACTACATTGGTTAACAACCCCACGACATGACAACACCCTCAGTTCTCAACCTTGGAGGACATTTTTTGGTTTTTGGTGAAAATATACATAGCCAAGTTTACACCATTTCAAAAGTTTCTACATGTACAATTCAGTAACATCAATTACATTCTTCCAGTGGTGCTGCTATTCTCCTATCCTTCTGCAAATTATTCCATCACCATTATCTTCAACCCACTGCCCCCTAAGCCTCCCATCAAACCTTTTAGTTGCTGTTGTCAATTTGATCTCACATAGATAATTCCTTTTTTTTTGAAGCTTAGGTGAAGGTTTACAGAACGAATAGTTTCTCATTAAGCAGTACACGTATTGCCCTATAAAAATGGTCAACAATCTTATGACATGTCAACACTATCACATCTCAAACTTGGGTTCCCTATCACCAACTTTCTTGTCCCCTCCTGCCTAATAGACATTGTCCCTGGACTGCTGTGCCTCATTAGTCCCGTTTTGTTTTATGAGGCTGTCCAATCCCCTGCTGAACGGTGAACATTGGGAGTTACTTCACCACTGAGCTAAAAGGGTGTCCAAGGGCCATACTCTCGGGGTTTCTCCAGTCTCTGTCAGGCCAGTAAATCTGGTCTTTTTTTGTGAGTTAGAATTTTGTTCTACAACCTTCTCCAGCTCTGTCCAGAACTCTCTGTTGTGATCCTGGTCAGAGCAGTCAGTGGTGGAAGCCAGGCACCATCTAACTGTACTGGACTCAGTCTGGTGGAGGCCATGGTGGCTGTGGTCCATTAGTCCTTTGGACTAATCTTTTCCTTGTGTCCTGTTCTCTTCGTTCTCTCTTGCTCCAGAAGGGGTGAGTCCAGAGGGGTATCTTAGATGGCTGATCACCAGCTTTTAAGACCCCTGACGCTACTCACCAAGGTAGAATGTAGAAGATTGTCTTTATAAACTGTGTTATGCCAGTTGAGCTAGATGTTCCCCAAGACCATGGCCCCCACAGCCCTCCACCCAACAATTCAGTCCCTCAGGGAGTTTGGACGTGTCTATGGAGCTTCCATGACCTTTCCTTGTATAAGTTCTGCTGGCTTCCCCTGTATTGTGTACTGTCTGACCTTTCACCAAAGTAACCACTTGTCTATTGTCTATTTAAAATAGCTCATGTTGGAGAGGCTAAGGGGGTTCAGAACTCTTATGCACAGCTGTTGAGAATGCAAAATGGTACAACCATTTTGGAAAATGACATGGTACTTCCTTAAAAAGCTAGAAATAGAAATACCATATGGTCCAGCAATCCCACTCCTAGGAATATATCCTAGAGAAATAAGAGCTGTTCACACAAACAGACATATGCTCACCCATATTCACTGCAGTATTATTCACAATAGCAAAAAGATGGAAACAACCTAAGTGCCCATCAACAAATGAGTGGATAAACAAACTATGGTACATATGCACAGTGGAATCCTATGCAATGATAAAGAACAATGATGAATCTGCAAAACATCTCACAGCTTGGATGAATCTGGAGGGTATTATGCTGAGTGAAATAAGTCCATCACAAAAGCACAAATACTGTATGAGACTACTATTATAAAAACTCATGAAAAGGTTTACATACAGAAAGAAACAACCTTTGATGTTACAAGGGAGGGGAGGGATGGGGAGAGAAAAACATTAAATAGACATTAGATAAGTGGCAATTTTGATAAGGGTAAGACAGTACACTGTACTGGGGAAGTCAGCACAACTTGACCAAGTCAAGGTCATGTAAGCGTCACAGACACATCCAAACTCCCTGAGGGACCAAATTACTGGACTGAGGGCTGGGGACCATGGTCTCGAGGTACAGCTAGCTCAACTGGCATAACATAGTTTATAAAGAAAATGTTCTATGTCCTACTTTGGTGAATAGCATCTGAGATCTTAAAAGCGTGTGAGCAGCCATCTAAGATATTTCACAGGCCCCACCCCATCTAGAGCAAGGGAGAATGAAGAAAACAAAAGACACAAGGGAAAGATTATTCCAAAGGACTGATGGATCACAACTACCACAGCCTCCACCAGACTGAGTCCAGCATAACTGGGTCGTGTCCAGCTACCACCACAGACTTCTCTGACAGGGATCACAATAGAGGTTCCTGGACAGAGCTGGTGAAAAACATAGAATAAATCTTAACTCACAAAAAAATGACCAGACTTAATGGTCTGACAGAGACTGGAGAAACCCCAAGAAAATGGCCCTCAGACATCCTTTTAATTCAGTACTGAAGTCACTCTTGAAGTTCACCCTTCAGCCAAAGATTAGACAGGCCCATGAAACAAACAATAACACAAGTAGCTCAACCATGTATACAAGATTAAATGGGTACACTGGCTCAGGGGCAAGGAAGTGAAGGCAGGAAGGGACAGGAAAGCTAGACGAATGAAAATGGGGAAAGGTTGAGAAAGGGAAAGTATTGACACGTTTCAGGGTTGGCAACCAATGTCACAAAACAATATGCGTATTAATTGTTTAATGAGAAACTAATTTGCTCTGTAAACCTTCATCTAAACACAATTTTTAAAAAAAGGGGGGGAGAAGGCTTTCTGAAGTTTTACAAATTTGAAGTGTTTTATGCAGCACTTGAGCTGTGACCTTAAAGCTCTGAACTCATCTCTTTCTTTTGTCGCTTTGTCTAGAGAAAGCAGGACCAACCAATCAGCTTCCCTATACTTCTCATTCTGAGAAAATTGCAGAAAAGTATCAAACATGCGATCACCCAGAGCCTTGCTTGTCACCAATACATGATCTATTTGTCGTGCTATTTTCCATATTAATAGTGCCTCACACCATGGATTAGCAGCACCCTCTTTACTACTGAAGTTAGAATCATCAGTGCATTTAGGACTAGTCAGACTTGAGAACCAATTTAGAAAACTCATATTTATGATTTTGTTTTTCTATAACCACTCTCAGTATCAAATGTCTTAGTGGGATGGGCTCTCTCGAGAAGCAAAACCAGTGAGTCATATGTACACACACACACACACACACACACACACACACACACACACACACACACACACACACATGCACACAGAGAGGGATTTATCTCAAGGAAATGGTTAACCCAGTTGTAGAGGCTGGCAAGTCCTAAGTTTAGTAGGCAATATGGCAGGCAGCTGGCTCAAGTCTCAAGAACCGGAGGTCAGATTATGATGAGCCTGATGCAGGATCCAAAGTAACGAAGTGAACTTTTCCAGAATGTCCATATATATATATAGATAGAATGCAGGCCACACCTCTGAGGAAACTCTTTTCACAACTGATTGGCTGATCACATCATGGAGGATAACTACATCATTATGTAACTGCCAAACCACTGAGAATAACGGCCCACCCAAATTGGCACACAAACTTAACTATCATACCATCCTTATATACTCTATGGTAAGTGTTCAAGCCTTTTATCCGTTTTTCTTGATTGGGCTCTTTTCTTATTATTGAGTTTTGAGTGTTCTTTGTATAGTCTAGATAGAAATTCTTTCTCAGACATATAATTTTTAAATATTTCTGCCAAGTCCAGAGCCTCTCTATTTTCCTTAAAATACCTTTGACATAGCAAATGTTTTTAATTTGATGAAATCCAATTTGTTATTTTTTTTTTTTTTTTAGATCTTCCTTTTCGTGCCTTATCTAAGAACTCTAACCTAGGATCACAAACTTTTTCTCTAATGTTTTCTCCTTAATGTTTTCTACTTTAATTTTTTTTATTGTACTTTAGGAAAAGGTTAACAGAACAAATAGTTTCTCATTAAACAGTCATTACACATATAGTTTTATGACATTGGTTAACAACCCCATGACATGTCAACCCTCTCCCTTCTTGACATTTTTTTTGGGGTGGAAATATACATAGACAAAGATACACCATTTCAAAAATTTCTACATGCACAGTTCAGTGACATTGATTACATTCTTCCAGTTGTGCTGCTATTCTCACTTTAAATGAAGATTTATAGAACAAAATAGTTTCTCTTTAAACAGTACACATGTTGCCCTACGGCAATGGTTAACAAACCCACTACATGTCAACACAGTCCTTACTCAACCTTAGGTTAACTATAACCAGCTTTCTTGTCCCCTTCTGCCTTCTATTTCTTGTCCCTGGAATGCTGTGCTTCATTAGCCCCATTTTCTTTTATGCAGCTGTCCAATCCCCAGCTGAACAGTGAACCTCAGCAGTGACATCACCACTGAGCTAAAAGGGTTTCTGGGGACCATACTCTCGGGGTTTCTCCAGTCTCTGTCAGGCCACTAAATCTGGTCTTTTTTGTGTGTGTTAGAATTTTGTTCTACATCCTTCTCCAGCTCTGTCCAGAACCCTCTGTTGTGATCCTAGTCAGAACAGTCAGTGGTGGTAGCTGGTAGTCAGTCTGGTAGTCAGTGGTGATAAAGGACATTCTTGTCTTGTTCCTGTTTTCAAGGGGAATGTTTTCAGCCTCTCTCCATTAAGAATGATGTTAGATGTTAGTTTTGTATAGATGTACTTTATTATGTTGAGAAATTTCCCTTCTATACCTATTTGATTGAGAGTTTTTATCAGGAATGGTGTTGGACTTTGTCAAATGCCTTTTCTGAGTCAATTGAGATGATCATGTGATTCTTTTCTTTCCTTTTATTTATGTGGTGGATTACATTGATTGATTTTCTAATGTTGAACCATCCTTGCATACCTGGTATGAATCTTACTTGGTCGTGGTGTATTATTCTTTTGAGATGATTTTGAATTCTACTGGCTAGAATTTTGTTGAGAATTTTTGCATTTATATTCATGAGAGATATTGGCCTGTAATTTTCTCTTTTTGTGGCATATTTGCTTGGTTTTGGTATCAGTTTTATGTTGGCTTCGTAGAATGAATTCAGAACTGTTGCTTCCTTTTCTATGCTCTGAAATAGTTTGAGTAGTACTGGTATAAGCTCTTCTCTGAATGTTTTGTAGAACTCTCCAGTGAAGCCTTCTGGGCCAGGGCTTCTTTTCTGTAGAATTTTTTTTTTTCACTTAGATCTATGATCCATTTTCAGGTTATCTTCGTATAAGGTGTGAGGTTTTGGTGGAGGTTCATTGTACTGCCTATAGACGACCAAGTGTTTCCAAGAATCCTAAGAGCAGCTCAGGAAAAATGAAACGTCACCTACAAAGGGGAAACAATAAGACTAAACTCTGATTACATGGCAGAAACCATGCAGCCAAGAAGCCAATGGAATAGCATACACAAAACCTTGAAAGAATTTAAAAAACTGTCAACCAAGAATATTTCATTCTGAAAAACTGTCTCTCAAATACGATGGTGAAGTTAGGACATTTCCAGATAAACAGAAATTAAGAAAACTTGTAAAAACCAAACCAAACTTACAAAAAATATTAAAGGGAGTCCTTCTGTTAGGAACCTACAGCATCAGTCAACAACCTGAGACTAGGAAACAGGACATCAGCCAGATACCAAACGAAGTAAAGAATGCTTAAAAATAAAACTAAAATACTTAAAACAGGGAAACAGACACATCAATCAAAAATGAAAACAATGTCAAAATAATAAAAGAGGGAATAAATGGTGTAGAACTTTCAAAGGGAGAATAAGTCAAGCAATATCAAGTAATAAAAGACTGATTCAAACTTAGGAAGATAAGGGTAAATTTCAAGGAAAGAACAAAGAAAGTTAACAAATCTACTCATCAAAATAAAAATGAAGAAAAACATAAAGACTCAGTAAACACAAAATCTATAATAACATAAGAAATGAAAAGAAAATCCACAAACAAAAGGAACTCAGAAAAGGAAAGTAAGAACAAAGAAAACATCAGCACTGCAAAAAAAAGCACAACAATATGACAGCAATGAATTCATACCTATCAATAATTACACTGAATGTAAATAGCATAATGCACCCATAAAGAAACAAAGAGTGGGAGAATGGATGAAAAAAAACCATGACACCTCAATTTGCTGTCTATGAGAGACACTCTTTAGACAAAGAGACATAAATATATTAAAAATTGAAGGAAGGAGTATGCCTTTTATCACTAATCCTATTTAACATTGTGCTGGAAGTTCTAGCTAGAGCAATAAGGCAAGAAAAAGAAATAAAGGGCATCCAAATTGGCAATGAAGAAGTGAAACTGTCCCTGTTTGCGAATGATATGATACTATACACAGAAAACCCTAAAGACTCCATGAGAAAAATACTGGAACTAATAGAAAGATTCAGCAGAGTGGCAGCATACACGATAAACATACAACAAAGCAGTTGGATTCCTATACACCAATAAAGAGAAGGATGAATAGGAATTCAGAAAAGCAATACCATTTACAGTAGCCCCTGAAAAAATAAAATACTTAGGAATAAATCTAACCAGGGATGTAAAATACCTATACAAAGAAAACTATAACACACTACTGCAAGAAACACAAAGGGATCTACATAAATGGAAAAACAGACCATGCTCATGGATAGGGAGACTCAACATACTGAAAACGACAGTTCTACCCAAAGCAATTTACAAATACAATGCAATCCCAATCCAAATACCAACAACATTCTTTAAAGAGATGGGAAAACTAATCATTGACTTTATATGGGAAGGGAAGAAGCCCCAAATAAGAAAGCACTATTGAAAAAGAAGAATAAAGTAGGAGGACTCTCACACTACCTGACCTCAGAACCTACTATACAGTTACGGTAGTCAAAACAGCCTGGTACTGGTACAACGACAGAAACATTGACCAATGGAACAGAACTCAGAACCCAGATGTAAATCCATCCACCTATGGTCACCTGATCTTCGACAAGGAGCCAAAGTCCATCAAATGGGGAAAAGACAGTCTTTTTAACAAATGGGTATCCATCTGCAAAAAAATGAAACCGGACCCATACCTCACACCATATACAAAAACTAAGTCAAAATAAATCAAAGACCTAAATCTAAAGCCAAAAACTATAAAGTTCATAGAAGAAAAAATAGGATCAACGCTATGGGCCCCAATGCACGGCATTAACAGGATACAAACCATAACCAATGACACACAAACTCCAGAAGATATACCAGGTAACTGGGATCTTCTAAAAATCAAATACCTATGCTCTTCAAAAGACTTCACCAAAATAGTAAAAAGAGAACCTACAGACTGGGAAAAAAATTTTGGACAGTACAAGTCAGAGAAAGGTCTAATCTCCATAATCTACAAGAAAATCCAACACCTCTACAACAAAAAGGCAAATAATCCTATTAAAAATGGGCAAAGGAAATGAACACTTCACCAAAGAAGACATTCAAGCGGCCAACAGATACATGAGGAAATCTCGCGTTCACTAGCCATTAGAGAAATGCAAATTAAAACCACAACGAGATACCATCTCACCCCGGCATTACTGGCACAAATCAAAAACACTGGAAATAACAAATGTTGGAGGGACTGCAGGGAGATAAGTACTCTTATGCACTGCTGGTTGGAATGAAAATGATACAACCATTTTGGAAAATGATATGGCGCTTCCTTAGGAAGCTAGAAATAGAAATACCATACAATCCAGCAATCCCACTCCTAGGAATATATCCTAGAATAATAAGAGCCATCACACGTTAGCCATATGTACACCCATGTTCATTGCAGCATTGTTCATAACAGGAAAAAGATGGAAACAACCTAGATGCCCATCAACAAATGAAAGGATAAAGAAACTATGGTACATACGCACAATGGAGTATTATGTAATGATAAACAACGATGACGAATCTGTGAAGCACCTCATAACATGGATGAGACTGGAGGACATCATGCTGAGTGAAATAAGTCAATCACAAAAGAACAAATATTGTACGAGACCTCTATTGTAAAAACTCAGGAAAAACTTTGCACACACAAAAAAACAATCTTTGTTGGTTACGAAGGATGAGAAGGGTTGGGGGGAACTAAATAGACAATAGATAAGTGGTAACTTTGGTGAAGGGTAAGATAGTGCACAGTACTGGGGAAGCCAGCACAACTTGTACAAGCAAAGGTCAAGGAACCTCCATAGACACATCCAAACTCCCTGAGGGACTGAATTGCTGGCTGGAGGGCTGAGGGGGCCATGGTCTCGGGGAACATCTAGCTCAATTGGCATAACACAGTTTATAAAGACAATCTTCTATATTCTACCTTGGTGAGTAGCCTTTGGGGTCTTAAAAGCCTGTGGGCAGCCATCTAAGATACTCTATTGCTCTCACCCCTTTGGGGGCAAGGGAGAATGAAGAGAACAGGATGCGAAGAAAAGATTAGTCCAAAGAACTAATGGACCACAGCTACCACGGCCGCCACCAGACTGACTACCAGTTACTACCACTGACTGTTCTGACTAGGATCACAACAGAGGGTTCTGGACAGAGCTGGAGAAGGATGTAGAACAAAATTCTAACACACACAAAAAAGACCAGATTTAGTGGCCTGACAGAGACTGGAGAAACCCCGAGAGTATGACCCCCAGACACCCTTTTAGCTCCATGGTGAAGTCACTTCTGAGGTTCACCGTTCAGCAGGGAATTGGACAGCCCCATAAAAGAAAATGGGGCTAATGAAGCACAGCATTCCAGGGACAAGGACTAGAAGGCAGGAAAGGACAGGAAGCTGGTGATAGGGAACCCAAGGTTGAGTAAAGACAGTATTGCCATATCGTGTGGTTGTTAACCATCATCATAGGGCAATTGTGTACTAACTGTTTAAAGAGAAACTATTTTGTTCTGTAAACCTTCATATAAAGTACAACAGCAATAAAAGAATTATCTACGTGAAATCATATTGTCAACAGCAACTCAAAGGTTTATG
Source organism: Dugong dugon (assembly GCA_030035585.1). NCBI lineage: Eukaryota > Metazoa > Chordata > Mammalia > Sirenia > Dugongidae > Dugong > Dugong dugon. The sequence continues at coordinate 56,756,134 of CM057482.1, forward strand.
AAGCCTAGGGAACAGTGAGTTGAAGACAGTGCTGATGGAATAATTTGTAAAAGGATAGTGAGAATTGCAGCATGACTGGAAGAACATAATCCAAGTCACTGAATTGTACATGTAGAAACTTTTGAAATGGTGTATCTTTGGCTATGTATATTTTCACCAAAAAAAATAAAAAGGTCCTCCAATCTCGAGAAAGGAGAGTGTTGACATGCCGTGGCATTGTTAACCAATGTCATAAAACAATATGTGTACTGTTTAATGAGAAACTATTTGTTCTGTAAACCTTCACCTAAAATACAAAAAAAAAAAAAAAAATTTAAATTGAAGGAAGGAAAAAATATATCAAGCAAAGAGTAACCAAAAAAGAGCAGGAGTGGCAATACTTATCTGACATAAAATAGACTTTAAGGTAAAATCCACCATAAAAGACAAGGAAGGACATTCTGTAATGATTAAAAGCACAATCTACCAAGTAGACATAGCCTTAATAAACATCTCTGTACCCAAAAACAGGTCTACAAAATACATATAACAAAGCTTAACAGCACTGAAAGGAGAGATAGCTCCACAATAAAAGTAGGAAAATAAAACACACCAATTGAGTAAAGACAGAGCACATAGAAAGAAACTCAACAAAGATATAGACGTAAAGGCCACAATCAGTCAACTCAACCTCATACACATATGTAGAAAACTCCACCAAACAACAGCAAAGAATACATTCTTTTCCAATGCATACAAAACTTTCTCCAGAATAGACCATATTTTAGGCCACAAAGCAACTGTGAATAAAATCCAAAACATCCAAATAATACAAAGCATCCTCTCCAATCACAATGCTATAAAAGTAGAAATCAATAACAGGAAAAGCAAGGAAAAATAAATCGAATACATGAAAACTGAATACCCTCTTGCTTAAAAACAATAGGGTAATAGAAGAAATCAGAGATGAAATTTAAAAATTCTAGAATCACACAAGAATAAAAACATTTCATAACAAAGCCTTTTGGAAACAGCTAGAAAGTGCACAGAGGTAAATTTATAGCAATAAATGCACATATCAAAAAATAAAAATGGGCAAAACTCAAAATGTTAGCCCTATAACTCATACAAAAAGAGAACAGCAAAAAGAAGTCCGCAGCCAGCAGAAGAAAGGAAATAATAATAACTAGAGCAGAAATAAATGAAACAGAGAACAGAAAAACTGCAAGAGGAATCAAGAAGACCAAAAGTTGGTTCTTTGTAAAGATCAACAAAATCAACAAACTATTGGTCAAACTAACAAAAGAAAAACAGGAGAGGCAGTAAATAACCCAAATAAGGAATAAAATAGATAACATTACACCAGACGCAAGTGAAATAAAAAAGATAATAACAGAATACTATGAAAAATTGTACTCCAGCAAATTTGAGAACCTAAAGGAATGGGAAAATTTCTAGAAAGACACACCCTATCTAAACATAAACTGAGATAGAAAATCTGAACAGAGTCATAGCAAGAGAAAAGATTGAACAGGGAATTAAAAAAAAAAAAAACCTCCAAACATCAAAAAAAGTCCTGGCCCAGATGGCTTCACTGAAGAATTCTACCAGACATTTACAGAAGAGCTCACACCCGTGCTACTCAGAATATTTCAGACCATAGGAAAAGAAAGAATACTCCCAAGTTTATTCTATGAAGCCAACATAAACCTGATACCAAAGCCAGAAGAAGGCACCACAAAAAAAAAAAAAAAATTACAGACCAATATCACTCATGAACATAGATACAAAAATCCTTAACAAAATTCTAGCCAATAGAATTCAGCATCATATCAAAAAAAATAATACACCACGACCAAGTGGGATTCAAACCAGGTATGCAAGGATGGTTCAACATTTTAAAACCAATTAACGTAATCCACCACATAAATAAAACAAAAGAAAAGAATCACTTGATCATCTTAATTGACACAGAAAAGGCATTTGATAAAGTCCAACACCTGTTCCTGATAAAAACTCTCAATAAAATAGGAATAAAGGGGAAATTCCTCAACATAATAAAGGGCACCTATACAAAACCAACAGCTAACATCATTCTCAACAGTGAGAGGCTGAAACCATTACTCTTGAGAACGGGAGCCAGACAAGGATGCCCTTTATCACCACTCCTATTTAACACTGTGCTGGAAGTCCTAGCTAGAACAATAAAGCAAGAAAAAGAAATAAATGGCATCCAAATTGGAAAAGAAGAAGTAAAACTATCCCTATTTGTAAATGATATGATCCTATATAGAGAGAACCCCAAAGATTCCACCAGAAAACTACTGGAACTAATAGAAAGATTCAGCAGGGTAGCAGGATACAATGTCAATATACAAAAATTAGTTGAATTCCTAAAAATCAACAAACAGAACTTTGAAAAGGAAATCAGGAAAACAATACCATTTTTAACAGCCACTAAAAAGATATAATACTTAGGAATACATCTAACCAGAGACGTAAAAGACCCACACAAAGAAAACATCAAAACACTACCACAAGAAACCAAAAGAGACCTACATAAATAGAAAAACATACTATGCTCATGGATAGGAAGACTCAACAATGTGAAAAAGTTGATTCTACCAGAAGTGATCTACAGACATAATGCAATCCCAATTAAAAAAACCAACAGCAGTCTTTAACAAGAGGGAAAAATTAATCCACAACTTTATATGGAAAGGAAAGAGGCCCCAGATAAGTAAAGCATTATTGAAAAAAAAAAAAAAAAAAACAGAGTAGGAGGCCTCATACTATTTAATCTCAGAACCTACTGTATAGTCATGATAGTGAAAACAGCCTGGTACCAGTACTTCAACAGACACATAGACCAATGGGACAGAATCCAGAACCCAGACATAAATCCATCCACCTATGGTTGGTTGATCTTTGACAAAGTCCCCAAGTCCATTAAATGGGGAAAAGACAGTCTTTTTAACAAATGGTCCTGGCAAAACTGGACGTCCACCTGTAAAAACATGACATAAGACCCATACCTCACACCAAACACAAAAACTACCTTAAAATGGATTTAGAGACCTAATTATAAAACTTAAAATGATAAAGATCATGGAATAAAAAATAGGGACAACACTAGGGGCCTTAATACATTATATAAATGGAATACACACCATACCTAACAATGCACAAAAATCAGAAGATAAACTAGATAACTGGGAGCTACTAAAAATTAAACAGGCTCATTGAAAGACTTTACCAAAAGAGTAAAAAGAGAAACTATAGACTGGGAAACAAATTTTGGCTATGACATATCCAACAAAGGTCTAATCTCTAAAGTCTATAAAATACTTGAGCACCTCAACAACAAAAAGACAAATAATCCAACTTAAAAATGAGCTAAGGACATGAACAGACACTTCACCAAAGAAGACATTCAGGCAGCTGACAGACGCACAAGGAAATGCTCACCATGGTTAGCCAATACAGAAATGAAAATCAAAACTACAATGAGATACCACCTCAGCCCGACATTACCGGCACTAATCAATAAAAGAGAAAATAACAAATGTTGGAAAGGTTGCGGGGAGATTGTAATTCTTATTCACTGCTAGTGGGAATGTAAAATGGTACAACCATTATGGAAAATGACATGGCATCTCTTAAAAAGCAAGAAATAGAATTACCATAAGATCAAGAAATCCCATTCCTAGGAATATATCCTAGAGAAATAAGAGCCAGCCGAAGAATAGACATATGCACACCCATGTTCAATGCAGTATTATCCACAATAGCAAAAAGATGGAAACCACCTAAGTGCCCATCAACAGATGAATGGATGAACAAACTATGATAGGTACATACAATGGAATACTACACAAAGATAAAGAAAACAGTGGAGAATCCTTGAAACGTCTCACAACATGGATGAATCTGAAGAGCATTATGCTGAGTGAAATAAGTCAATCACAAGACAGCAAATATTGTATAAGACTACTATTATAAAAACTCAAGAAACTGTTTACACACACACACACACACACACACAAAACAATCTTTGATGGTTACAAGGGAGGAGGGGGTGGAAAGGGGAAATTACTAACTAGATGGTAGACAAATATTAACTTTGGTGAAGGGAAAGACAAAGCACAATATAGAGGAAGTCAGCACAACTTGACCAAGGCAAAGTCATAGAAGCTTCCTAGACACATGGAAACTCCTTGAAGGACTGAGTTACTGGGCCTGAGGGCTGAGAACCATGGTTTCAGGGAATATCTAGGTCAATGACATAAGATAGTTCATAAAGAAAATGTTCTATACCCTACTTTGGTGAGTAGAGTCTGGGGTCTTAAGAGCTTGCTAACAGCCATCTAACATACATCTATTGGTCCCGTCTTGTTTGGAGTAAAGGAGAATGAAGAAAATCAAAGACACAATGAAGAAAACCAAAGGAAAATATTAGTCCAAAGGAGTAATGGACAACTAGATGGTGCCCAGCTACCAACAAAGCCCACTCTGACAGGGATTACAATAGAGGCTCCTGGAAAGGCAGAGCAGGAGAAAAATGTAGAACAAAATTCAAATTCACACAGACACACACACACACACACACACACACACAAATCAGACTTACTGGTCTGACAGAGACTGAAAGAACTACCAAGACTATGGCCCTTGGACACCCTGCTAACTCAGAACTGAAGCCATTCCCAAACTCCACCTTTCAACCAAACATTAGACAGCCCCATAAAACAAAAAATAACACATGTGAGGATCATGCTTCTTAGCTCAATCAAGTATATGAGACCAAATGCACAACACTTGCCCAAAAGCAAAGGTGATAAGACAGGAAGGGACAGGAAAACTGGACGAATGAATGCAGTGAACCAGTGGTGGAAAGGGAAAAGGGCAGAGTGCAGACACATTGTGGAGATTTCAACCAATATCACAAAATAATTTGTGTATAAATTTTTGAATGAGAAACTAATTTGTGCTGTAAATATTTTATTGTAAAGCACAAAAAAATTAAAATATATATATAATAAGAAAGAACTAACCAAGTTTGCCTATGAGGTTTTCCTATATCTCTATGTACTTGCACTTGAGGAAGGAAAATGTATAGTATAATCAATGAAAACACAAGCCAGAGGTATAAATAACAGCTGATAAGAAATCTTCCACAAATAGACCCCCAGAATGCAACTTCACCAAAGCTTGCTGTCATCTTCAATGAGCCATAGATTACTATTATTGACAAAAAAGAACAATTTAAAAATATTTGCAAGAGCTGTTGGAATGTGGAGAATGAAACCTGAATTATGCTGAATATGTTTTTCCTCTTAATGTAGGTGAGGTGAACAAAATGACTGAGGTAACTATGAACTGCATCTGAGGACATAAGTAAGCAACACAGACGAGACTGAGCTTAAGGCTTCCATGATTGTGATTATGATTTCAACATATTACCACTCTCCATAAAAATATGATGTGAAGCAAGGAGGCCCTGGGCAGGGAGGTCTTCTATACCAGTCAGTAAGATAGTAAGGGTGGGTAAAATGTGTGATTTTCCTTCCCAAATTTGCTCATTAAATGAAACTCTATGACCCATGGATGAAGTTGACCTACTGGAGTTTATACAAAATAGCCAAGGTATAAATGTTTCTTGAATAAGTGAAAGAATCATAAAAAGAGTTAATATATGAATGAAAATCAGTACACTGAGAAGGTTAACATCTTTAGTACAAAGTATAGTGTTGTCAACTTTAGGTCATTTGCTTTAGTGAGAAATCAGTGGGGAAATAGAATTTAAAAATCTTGTTCTCACAAATCATTTCACATTTCTTCTGTACCTAAAATTTCTGCACAAAAGTAAAATCAAAATAATATTTATTTACACCTTGTTCGTTGTATGCTATGAAATTTATATAGTTCATCTAATTTGAGTCCCAACAGGCTCATGAAATAAATATATTAACCCTACTAATAGACTAGAAATTTGAGCCTCCGAGGATAATAGTAACAAGCTCCTGGTACCACAATTAATAATGGCTAGGGTAAAAATTTAAATCCTCTGGCCTGAATCCAAAGTATTCATATTTTACATCTCCATATTGTTCTTGTCTGGTGCCATCAAGTTAGTTTTGACTCTTAAAGAACCTATGCTATGAATGCCCCATGGGAGGACCAATAATTTGTCATAAAGTGTGACGTCTGGTAGGGCTGGCAGAAAAGGATACATTTAACAAATATTTATTGAGTGATCCATGACAAAACAAAATTCAGCATTATGTTTTCAAGTTAATCTATATTGATCACTTTGCTTAACTGGTAAAATTGTTTACAAGGAAAGAATATCGTTAACTCTTTTCCTGATTTAAATCCTCAGTAAAGCTCATGGAAATCCTCAGTAAAGCTCATATTCTGTATTCTTGATTGTTCAGTACTGTCTACAACATTTATATTTGAAGGACATTGAATGGAGTAATGCTTAGTTGCTGTAGCAAATAGACCCCAAATTTCATAATGGCTTAAATTACAAAAGTAGTTTATTTCTTACTCACTTAACAGTACAGAAAAATGACGATTCTTATTGGAAGTCGGCTTCTCTCCAACCAATTTTTCAGGGAACCAAACTTCTCCAATTGTGTGGCTCTTCCATAACATTCACATTTTTATGCCTTGTACTTACAGAGTTGTATCATTGGTAGCTTAATCTCAATTTATAATTACACTGAGGCTAAAAAACTTTATTATATTTGTTTACTAAACAAAGTAAAACTACATTTTAAAAACTGAAATACCCTGAGATGTATAAGTAGTTCAGAAGTGAAACCTACTTGTATTGCAGGCCAAAAATTTTTAAGTCATAAATATATTTGTTTATAACTTCATGTCTAATTTCTCATATGGAAAGATCAAATGAAATACCTACTGCAGTTCTCAGATTTAAAAAAAAAAATCTGAGAGCTTGCTACCAAGAGATGTTCTATAAAAAAAAAATCTGAAAAATTTAGTTAAGATGAAGGAAAATGACTCCAGAATTATGACGTAAGATACAAAAAAAGTAATGATGAACAAATAACCCAAGGAAGAAATCCATATGTATTTTCAAGTAAATATTGCCAGTAAAAAGTAACACTGGTAAAATTTAGTCTATGTGGTTTAAAAAAGAGGGAAATTTACATACTGGAAAACAATAACATAAAAATTTGAAATGCTATGATCAATATTCAGTTGTTCAGAAGACCTTCTATAGTTTTAGGAGAGAGAACATAAAGATACTGTTTTACTTTAAGCATTGTTAAAAGTTAAATACATACAGTAAAATCTTCAAGATAACGCTAAAAGAAGAAAAGTATACTGTTTAAATTCTAACGAATAGAGAGGAAATGTTGAAGGAGGAACAAAATTATTTATTATTATAATAAACAATGACAAGAAGTAAGAAAAAGGGCACAGAAAATGCCAGACCAGTAGACATTCATATACACACTTGAAATTATATATAGTTTAAAATATTCCTATCAAAAATTACACAAAAGGAAGAGTGTTAGCAGGAATGGTAAAGTAAGGATCCTGTGAAAAGATGTTCCTTTATAAAAGCAACAAGAAAGACAGTCTTTGGCAAAGAAAGTCAAAACAAAAATTTTCAGAGGACTTCCAGAAAAGTGGCACTCTACACGGAAGCACCACGGCCTCCCTCTACAGCAAAGATCCGAAAAACTAAGCCGAACAGAGAAAACAACAATCCTGAAACCCTAAAACATCAAATGAAGAGAGAAAGAACTCAGCCAAGCACCAAATGGAGTGAGAAAACTGAGAGAGAATGGACAGCGAGGAGAGATTCATGCAGAGGTCCCCTACCAGCTAACACAGCACGGATCCGCCATCTTGGACTCCTATCAGAGACCAGCAAACAGGGGTTACAAGAAAGCAGCTTCACGGAGCTTCCAGCGGGAGACAAAACAACTGGTAATTTGCAATATACGCTTTCCCACCCCCCACCCTTCTTCACCCCACTCGGCCTCTTCTGCTTCCCGTGGCCACAATCTCTTGTCTGGCAAACACCAGCTGCTTGGATTCCACACACACAAATGGGCCAGCTCTCTGAGTGCCATTTGTTGGCTGCTGGTGTTGCTTTTTTCTGCTTCTTTTGATTTCTTCCTTGCCTCTGGCCATCTCCCACTCCTTTCGCTCTAGTGCCTTGCTCCGTGCGCCATCTTTGCTTCTTCCTGAGGGACTGCAGAGCGCTGGCAATTTGTGACATATGCTTTCCCACTCTCTCTACACTTCTTCACCCACACTCAGCCTCTTCCGCTTCCCGTGGACACAGTCTCTTGTCTAGAAACACCAGCCGACTTTAGCTGGCTATCTGAGTGCCGTTTGTTGGCTGCTAGTGTTGCTTTTTTTTTTCCTGCTTCTTTTGATTTCTCACTTGCCTCTCGCCACATCCCCCTCATTTCACTCCAGTGCCTGGCTCCGTGCGCCATCTTTGCTTCTTCCTGAGGAGCTCCAGAGCGCTGGCAATTTGTGATATATGCTTTCTGACTCTCTACCCTTCTTCACCCACACTCGGCCTCCTCTACTTCCCACGGACTCAGTCTCTTGTCCAGAAACACCAGCCCGCACTGGCTGCCTCTCTGAGTGCCATTTGTTGGCTGCTGGTGTTGCGGTTTTTTTTTTTTCCTGCTTCTCTTGATTTCTTGCTTGCCTCTGGCTGCCTCCCTCACCTTTTGCTCGAGTGCCTGGCTCCGTGAGCCATATTTGCTTCTTCCTGAAGGGCTGCGGACCTCCATTTGAGTGTGGAGCTGCTTCCCAGTCTGGGCTACCGAGCTGGTGGGATCCCAGGGCTTTTCTTCGTTTGTTTGTTTTGAATTGTTTGTTTTCTTTTCCTTTTCTTGAGTTGGGAGCCCTTTCTGGCCAGGCGGAGCTGGGTGGCAAGGAACTCCCCTTCAGCTTACACAGACGTGCACAGTGATCCCTGAGAGAATTTCTTTTCTCGTTGTTTTTTTTTTTTTTTTTTCCTGTTTTTTTGGGGGGCTTTCCTGTTCTTTTTTTCTTTTTAATTTGTTTTGTTTTCTTTTCCTTCTTTTTCCCTTTTTGTCTTTCTTCATTGCTCAGACTCTCATCTCTCTGTATCTTCCTTCTCTTTCTGATCCCTGAATACCAGGCGTTGTATACCTCTATGCCTTCTAGCCAGGCTGTACTGCAACACCTGAGAGAGACTTCCCCAGACCTCATAGCGGAATCGGTGGGATCCCTGGGAACTTTGCAGTTCTTCAAGCTTTCTGATTTCTATTTATTCATTCTTTTCTTTTCTTCCTCTTCCCTTTTCTGTTTTTCTCCATTTCATAGTCTCGCATCTCTCCATGCCAATGGCAAGCTCCCCTAGCATTCTTTTCTGTTTGTTTGTATGTTTTTGGCTCCTGTTCTTCTCTCCTGTCTCCCATATCCATCTTAGCTCCACACATAACAATCTCCCTGCTGCATCCTGCCTACCTGCACCATGTGCTTGACATCACACCACCAAGCAGCACAGGCACAGCCTACTGGAACCTGCCCTGCACTGACTACCGCCCCTCCATGGTGGCTGAAGTAAGTGCCACAAACAACCCATCCCAGTAACTCCTCTTCAGCTAGACCTGCCCTGCTGTACCTTATCTGAGTGACTGACCCTGCCAGTTGAAGAAGGAGGTGAAAAGTATTGAGTGCACAGACGATCAAACAACAAAGAACACACTGTCCGCCTGCTCATAGTCAAAATTTTTTTTAAAAGGGGACGAAACAAACAAATCTACAATCAATAAATGAGAAAAATAACCACTGAATGCCCGGAAAACAGTAGACAATATCAAAATATTTACAAAAACTTTAGAGGATGGTTCCAGTAGGTGTTCAAAATAAAACACCAGATGACTCTCCTGTGGAAAAAAATGCACTAGAACTACCTAATAGGGAATTCAAATCTCTAATACTTGGAATTCTCCAAGAACTGAGGCAAAAAGCTGACAAACATGAGGAAAAAATAGATAAAATCAAAGAAAATATAGACCAAAAATTGGAAGAATTCAGGAAGATGATGCAGGAACAAAATGCCAAAATAAATTCACAACTAGAAATTATACAAAAACAACAAGTAGAAATCCAAAAGATAAACAACAAGATTTCAGAAATGGATGATGTCATAGAAGGGCTGAGAAGCAGATTTGAAATGGTGGAAGACAGAATAAGTGGAATTGAAGTCAAACACTTGGATACAACTCTGTTTGAGGAAAACTCATAAAAAAGAACAAAGAAAAATGAAGATACCCTGCGGGTTATGTGGGACACAATTAAAAGCAAAAATTTACGAGTGACTGGAATTCCAGACCAGGGGGAGAAAACAGAAAACACAGAGAGGATCATTGAGGAACTGCTGACAGAAAACTTCCCCAATATCATGAAAGATGAAAAACTGGCCATCCAAGAATCTCAAGGAACCCCATATAGAAGAGACCCCAAAAGAAAATCACCAAGGCATATCATATTCACACTCGGCCAAACCAAAGACAAACAAAGATCCTGAGAGCAGCTCGTGAAAAACAAGAAGTCACATACAGAGGAGAAACAATAAGACTAAGCTCAGATTATTCAGCAGAAACCATGCAGGCAAGAAGGCAATGGGATAACATATATAAAATCTTGAAAGAAAAAAAGTTGTCAGCCAAGAATAATATATCCTGCAAAAGTCTCATTCAAATTTGATGGTGAAATTAGGTCATTTCCAGATAAACAGAAATTAAGGGAATATGCAAAAGTCAAACCAAACTTACAAGAATTATTAAAGGGAGTTCTTCAATCTGAGGAAAAACAGCTTCAGCTCACAGGCAGAACCTAGGGCTCAGGATCGTACCAGCCAGATACCAATCTAGGAAATGAACTCTTGAGGACTATCCAAAACCAAAAGAAATACACAGGAAATCAGAGCAGTTAATCAATAAATGACAACAACATCAAAACAATAAGAGAGGGAATAAACCGCATACGTATAGAACCTTCTAATGAAGAGGAAGGTAAGGCGATACCAAGTAATGGTAGACTACTTCAAACTTAGAAAGATAAGGGTAAAATTCATGGCAACCACAAAGAAAGTTAACAAACCAACTCATAAAAATAGAGACAAAAAACATAAAGTCTCAGCAAAAACAAAACCTACAAAAACAAAAGAAATGAAAAAAAAAATCCACAAACAAAAGTAACTCAGCACAAGAGAGTAAGAAGAACAAAGAAAACTTCAGCACCACAAAAAAAAGCACTACAAAATGACAGCAACATACTCACATCTATCAATAATTACACTGAATGTAAATGGACGCAATCCACCCATAAAGAGACAGAGAGCGACAGAATGGATAAGAAAACAGGATCCATCAATATGCTGTCTACAAGAAACACACATTAGAAACAAAGATGCAAATTTAGTAAAAGTCAAAGGTTGGAAGAAAATGTATCAAGCTAACAACTACCAAAAAAGAGCAGGAGTGGCAATTCTAATCTCATATAAAATAGACTTTAAAACAAAATCTACCATAAAAGACAAACAAGGACATTATATAATGATTAAGGGGATGATCCATCATGAAGACATAACCATAATAAACATCTACACACCCAATGACAGGGCTCCACAATACATAAAACAAACTCTAACAACACTGAAAAGAGAAATTGACTGTTCCACAATAATAGTAGGAGACTTCAACACGCCACTCTCAGTAAAGGACAGAACAACTAAGAAGAAACTCAGCAAAGATACAGAAGACCTAAAAGGCACAATCAGCCAACTTGACCTCATAGACATATATAGAACACTTCATCCAACCGCTGCAAAGTACACATTCTTTTCCAATGCACATGAAATGTTCTCCAGAATAGACCACATCTTAGACAACAGAGAAATCCTCAACAAGATCCAAAACATTTAGATAATTAGAAATATCTTCTCTGACCACAATGCCATCAAGGTAGAAATTAACAATAGAAAGAGCAAGGGAAAAAAAGCAACTGCATGGAAACTGAATAATACCCTGCTTACACATCACTGGGTAATAGAAGAAACCAGAGATGGAATCCAAAAATTCCTAGAATCAAATGAGAATAAAAACACATCATACCAATACCTTTGGGACACAGCAAAGGCAGTCCTCAGAGGACAATTTATAGCAATACATGCACATAGCAAAAAAGAAGAAAGGGACAAAATCAAAACATTAACTACAGAACTCAAACAAATAGAAAGAGAACAGCAAAAAAAGCCCAAAACCACCGGAAGAAAGGAAATAGTAAAGATCAGAGCAGAAATAAATGAAAGAGAGGACATAAAAACAGTAGAAAAAAACAACAAAACCAAAAGTTGGTTCTTTGAAAGAATCAACAAAATCGACAAACCACTGGCCAGACTGACAAAAGAAAAACAGGAGAAGACACAAATAACCCAAATAAGAAATGAAATGGGGGGCATTACAACAAACCTAACTGAAATCAAAAGGATTATAACAAAATATTATGAAAAACTATACTCCAACAAATTTGAAAACCTAGAGGAAATGGATAAATTTCTAGAATCACACGGCCTACCCAAACTACAACAGGATGTTGAAAATCTGAACAGACCCATAACAAGAGAAGCAATTGAAAAGGTAATAAAAAAAACTCCAAACCAAAAAAAGCCCTTGCCAAGATGGCTTCACTGGAGAATTCTACAAAACATTTACAGAAGTGCTTGCACCAGTACTACTCTAGGCATTTCAGAGCTTAGAAGAGGAAGCAACACTTCCAAATTCATTCTATGAAGCCACAGTAGCATTGATACCCAAACCAGGCAAAGAAGTCACAAAAAAAGAAAATTACAGACCAATATCTCTCACAAAATTCTGAACAAAATTCTAGCCAATAGAATTCAGCATCATATCAAAAAAATAATACACCACGACCAAGTAGGATTCATACTAGCTATGCAAGGATGGTTCAACATTAGAAAATCAATCAATGTAATCCACCACATAAATAAAGGAAAGAAAAGAATCACATGATCATCTCAATTGACACAGAAAAGGCATTTGACAAAGTCCAACACCCATTCCTGATAAAAACTTTCAATAAAATAGGTATAGAAGGGAAATTTCTCAACATAATAAAGGGCATCTATGTAAAACCAATGTCCAACATCATTCTTAATGGAGAGAGGCTGAAAACATTCCCCTTGAAAACAGGAAAAAGACAAGGATGCCCTTTATCACCACTCTTATTTAACATTGTACTGGAAGTGCTAGCTATAGCAATAAGGCAAGAAAAAGAAATCAAGGGCATCCAAATTGGTAATGAAGAAGTTAAACTGTCCCTGTTTGCAGATGATATGATATTATACATAGACAACCCTAAAGACTCCATGAGAAATATACTGGAACTAATGGAAAGTTTCAGCAGAGTAGCAGGATACAAGATAAACTTTCAAAATTCAGTTGGATTCCTACACACCAATAAGGAGAACAATGAAAAGGAAATCAGGAAAACAATACCGTATATAATAGCGCCTAAAAAGATAAAATATTTAGGAATAAATCTGACCAGGGATGTAAAAGACCTATACAAAAAAAACTACAAAACACTACTGGATGAAACCCAAAGGGATCTACATAAATGGAAAACCATACCATGCTCATGGATATGCAGACTCAACATTGTGAAAATGGCAATTCTACCCAAAGCAATTTACAAATACAACGCAATCCCGATCCAAATACCAAGAACATTCCTCAAAGAGATGGAAAAACTAATCATTAACTTCATATGGAAAGGGAAGAAGCCCCGAATAAGTAAATCACTACTGAAGAAAAAGAATAAAGTTGGAGGACTCACACTACCTGACTTCAGAACCTACTATACAGCTACAGTAGTCAAAACAGCCTGGTACTGGTACAACAACAGACCAATGGAACAGAATTGAGAACCCAGATGTAAATCCATCCACCTATGGTCACCTGATCTTTGACAAGGGCCCAAAGTCCATCAAATGGAGAAAAGACAGTCTTTTTAACAAATGGTGCTGGCAAAACAGGACATCCATCTGCAAAAAAATGAAACAGGACCCATACCTCATGCTGTATACAAAAACTACTTCAAAATGGATCAAAGACCTGAATATAAAGCCTAGAACTATAAAGTTCACAGAACAAAAAACAGGACCAACACTACAGGCCTTAATACATGGCATTAACAGGATACAAACCATAACCATCAATGCACAAACCCCAATAGATAAGCTAGATAACTGGGATCTTCTAAAAATCAAACACCTATGCTCTTCAAATAACTTCACTGAAAGAGTAAAAAGAGAACCTACAGACTGGGAAAAAAGTTTTTCAACAGTACAAGTCAGACAAAGGTCTAATCTCCATACTCTACAAGAAAATCCAACACCTCTACAACAAAAAGACAAATAACCCTATTAAAAAACGGGCAAAGGAAATGAACAGACACTTCACCAAAAAAGACATTCAAGCGGCCAACAGACACATGAGGCAATACTCGCGATCACTAGCCATTAGAGAAATGCAAATTAAAACAACAATGAGATACCATCTCACCCCGGCATTACTGGCATGAATCAAAAACAGTGGAAATAACAAATGTTGAAAGGGCTGCGGGGAATCGGAACTCTTATGCACTGCTGGTAGGAATGCAAAATGATACAACCATTTTGGAAAATGAGATGGCGCTTCCTCAGAAAGCTAGAAATAGACATACCATTTGATCCAGCAATCCCACTCCTAGGAATATATCCTAGAGAAATAAGAGTCGTCACTCGAATAGGCATACGCACACCTATGTTCATGGCAGCATTGTTCACAATAGTCGAACGATGGAAACAACGTAGATGCCCACCAACAGATGAATGGATAAACAAACTATGGTACATACACACAATGGAGTACTATGCAACGAGAAAGAACAACAGTGAATCTGTGAAGCATCTCATAACATGGATGAAACTGGAGGACATTATGCTGAGTGAAATAAGCCAATCACAAACGGACAAATATTGTATGAGACCTCTATTGTAAAAACCCATGAAAAAGTTCACAGACACAATGTAACAATCATTGTTGGTTACCAGGGATGGGTGGGTGGGGGGAAATACTAAATAGGCAATTGATAAGTGATATCTTGGGTGAAGGGGGAGATAGTACACAATACAGGGGAAACTAGCATAACTTGTACAAGGAAAGGTCATGGAAGCTTCATGGACACATCCAAATCCCTGAGGGACTAAATTGCTTGGTGGAGGGCTGTGGGGACCATGTTCTTGGGGAACATCCAGCTCAATTGGCATAACACAGTCTATAAAGACAATGTTCTAAATTTTACCTTGGTGAGTAGTGTCTGGGGTCTTAAAAGACTGTGAGTGGCCATCTAAGATACTCCACTGGTCTCATCCCTTTGGGAGCAAGGGAGAATGAGGAGAACAGGATACAAGGAAAAGATTAGTCTGAAGGACTAATGGTCCACAGCTACCAAGGCCTCCACCAGCCTGGGTCCAGTACAGGTAGATGGTGCCTGGGTACCACGACTGACTGCCTTGACCAGGATCACAACAGAGGGTTCTGGACAGAGCTGGAGAAGGATGTAGAACATAATTCTAACTCACACACACAAAAAAAGACCTGATTTACTGTCCTAACGGAGACTGGAGAAACCCCGAGAGTATGGCCCCCAGACACCCTTTTAGCTCAGTGATGAAGTTTTCTCTGAGGTTCACCTTTCAGCCTGGGAGTGGACAGCCCCGTAAAACCAAATGGGACTAATGAGGTACAGTAGTCCGGTGACAAGTGCCAGAAGGTAGAAGGGGACAAGGAAGCTGGTGATAGGGAACCCAAGGTTGAGTAAGGATATTGTTTATGTGTTGTGAGATTGTTAACCATTGTCATAGGGCAACATGTGTAGTAACTGTTAAATGAGAAACCATTTTGTTCTGTAAGCCTTCATCTTAATTGAGAATAGCAGCACAATTGGAAGAGCGTAGTCAGTGTCACTGAACTGTGCATGTAGAAATTTCTGAAATGGTATATTTTTGGCTATGTGTATTTTCACCAACAAAAAGGTTGAGAAGTTAGAGGGTTGACATGTTATGGGGTTGTTAACCAATGTCATAAAACAATATGTGTACTGCAGTTTCATGAGAAACTATTTGTTCCGTAAGCCTTCACCTGAAATTCAGTAAAAAGAAAGAAAAATTTCAGGAAGTGGCGCTAAGATGTCAGAGTAGTCAGATGCTTCCGGTGGACCCTCTTACAAGAAAAACCAAAAAAAACAAGTGATTCAATTATATATGGCAATCTGGTAGCCCTGAACGTCAAAGGCAGAGCTGAGGAACCAGACTGATTGGCAGAGGGAGGGAGATACAGTTCGGAAGCCGTGAGGAGTTGCCAGAACTGACCCGGCAAAAGTCTGAGCTCTTCAGGTCTGATCAGCTCACGGACAAGCTGTGAGGCAGGCAAGCAGCCAAGCTTGGGAGGCACATTTTCAGTACTGGGAGAGACCCATGCCAGAGAATCTACACAGCCACGCAGAATCAGTGAGAAGCAGCCCTCCACAAATGATAAATACTTGCATACAGCTTACAGTGCAGATCAAAAACATGCCCCTTAGAGAAAAACCTCTCTCCCATTTACCTCCCCACTCCCTGCTTTGCAGTGGATCCCAGACCAGCTTCAGCAATTGCCAAGTCCCCTGGGCCAGAAGTAGGATCCATCACATGCCCGGAGCCATTCTTCCTGCCTTGGAGAGTGAACAAATTAACAAACAGGGGAAAAAATAAATGGCCGGCTCCCCTAAGCCAGGAACCCAGGATAGGCACAGCTCCTTTGCCTAGGCACAGGCATAAGGGATCCACAGACTTCGAGTGCCTTTCCCCCTGTATAGGCTTGTGTGGGCCCATCTCAGCAGCATAGGCCTTCATTACCACAGTAGAATAAGGTATATACCAGAACACTAACTTCAACTGTTTCGGCTGTGAAGTGGCAGATTCTTGACATTTGACACTGCTCTGCCTATGAAGCAGGATCTTCACCTACCCACATCAGAGACCTGAGGACTGGTGGCTCCACCCATGCCACCTAGCCACCTGCATGAGGGGCCTATGAGTAACAAGTGTCCCCCAGTCCTTACAGCCAACTGTATTAGTTGCTCATAGTCCAGCTGCAAAACCCACCCACCTATGTGCTCTAGGGAACAGGGACACGCCTTCCTCCTGGACATTAGGGGGCAGCCATCAACCCCCTGTCTTGCTCAGAGTGTGTCCCCCTGCTGCAGCCAGTTGCCTGTGCTTACACCAATCACCCATGCCTGTCTAGGACAGTGAGAGCCTACACCACACACCTGGTAGCCATCTACCTGGGCACCTGAGCTGAATCCATACAGGAGGAGAGGGCAGACTCCTGAGCTCACACACCTAGTAACAGATCTAACTACCTGGTGACAGGATATTAGAGCTTCAAAGGTGCCAATAATCAAACTAGCTCATACGAGCAGCCTATTTGGGCATATCAAAACAAAACAAGAAGCTAGGACACTGTAAGCAAATACGAAATAAATAAATATAATAACTTATTGATGGCTTGGAGACAACAGTCATTATCAAATCACATTAAGAGGCAATCTATGATGGCTTCAGCAAGCTCTCAAAATAAAGAATTTAGAATTTTTCCAGAGGAGGAAAACTTCTTGGAATTACTGGAGGCAGAATACAAAAGATTAATATACAGAACTCTTCAAGAAATTAGTAAGGAAATTAAGCAAAACACAGAACATGAAATAAAGGAAATTGAAAAGGTTAGAGAAGAGCATACTGACAAATTAAACAGGCTGCAAGAATCTATAGAGAGACAGCAATAGAAATCCAGAAGATTAACAATAAAACTTCAGAATTAGACAACTCAATAGAAAGTCACAAGAGCAGAATTGAGGCAAAGGAATTCAAAATTAGTCAGATTGAAGATAACCCACTTGACATCAACTTATTTAGGAAAAATCAGATAAAAGGATTTAAAAAATGAAGAAACCGTAAGAATTATGTGGGACTCTATTAAGAGGAATAACCTACGAGTGATTGGAGTACCAGAACAGGAGGAATAACAGAAAATACAGAGAGAATTGTTGAAGATTTGTTGGCAAAAAACTTCCCTGATATCATGATAGATGACAAAATATCTATCCAAGATTCTCATCAAACCCCACACAAGGTAGATCCTAAAAGAAAGTCACCAAGACTTATTGTAATCAAACTTGCCAAAACCAAAGATAAAGAGAAAATTTTAAGAGCGGCTGAGGATAAACGAAAAGTCATCTACAAAGGAGAGTCAATAAGAATAAGCTGGGACTACTCAGCAGAAACCATGCATGCAGGCAAGAAGGCAATGGGATGACATACATAAAGCCTTGAAGGAAAAAATTGCCAGCCATGAATTATATATCTAGCAAAACTGTCTCTCAAATATGATGGCGAAATTAGGGCATTTCCAGATAAACAGAAGTTTAGGAAATTTGTAAAAACCAAACCAAAATTACAAGAAATAGTAAAGGGAGTTCTCCGCTTAGAAAATCAGTAAGATCAGATAACAACCCAAGACTAGAACACAGAACAGAGCAACCAGATATCAACCCAGATAGGGAAGTCACAAAAGTAAATCAAAGCTAAAACACTGAAAATAGGGAAACAGTTGTCAACATAGAATATGACAACATTAAAACAAAAAAAAGGACTTAAAAAATGTAGACATAGATTTTTCATATGGAGAGGAAGTCAAGGCAATATAAAGAACTAAAAGATTGGTATCAACTTAGAAAAACTGGGGTAAATAGTAAGGTAACCACAAAGAAAACTAACGATCCTACAAGTCAAAATAAAAAACTAGAAAAATATAAAGACTCAGCAAACACAAAATCAACATCAAAGAAAAAGATGAAAAGAAAATACATACAGAAAAACAACTCAGCACAGAAAATTAAGGGGAACAAAGAAACTGAACAACACACAAAAAAAGACATCAAAATGACAGCACTACCCTGAATGTCAATAGACTAAATGCACCAATAAAGAGACAGAGAGTGGCAGATTGGATTTAAAAAAACATGATCCATCTATATGCTGCCTACAAGAGACACACCTTAGACTTAAAGACACAAACAAACTAAAACTCAAAGGATGGAAAAATATATATCAAGCAAACAACAATCAAAAAACAGCAGGAGTGGCAATATTAATCTCTGACAAAATAGACTTTAAAGTAAAAATCACCACAGAGGATAAGGAAGAACACTATATAATGATTAAAGGGTCAATACACCAGGAGGACTTAACTATAATAAATACTTACGTACTCAACGACAGGGCTCCACAATACATAAAACAAACTCTAACAGCACTGAAAAGAAAGACAATAGTAGGAGACTTCAACACATCACTTTTGGTGAAGGACAAAACATCCAGAAAGAAGCTCAACAAAGACATGGAAGAGCTAAATGCTGCAATCAACCAAACTGATCTCACAGACATGTACCGAACATTCCACCCAACAGCAGCCAAGTATATTTTCTTTTCCAGTGCATGTGGAACATTCTCCAGAATAGACCACATATTAGGCCATAA
This sequence comes from Dugong dugon, assembly GCA_030035585.1. NCBI lineage: Eukaryota > Metazoa > Chordata > Mammalia > Sirenia > Dugongidae > Dugong > Dugong dugon. The sequence continues at coordinate 56,775,794 of CM057482.1, forward strand.
AGCAAGCCTTAACAAAATCCAAAGCATCGAAATATTACAAAGCATCTTTTCTGACCATAAAGCCATTAAAGTAGAAACCAAAACAGAAAAAGGAAGGAAAAAAAGTCAGATACATGGAAACTGAACAACACCTTGCTCAAAGACTACTGGGTTATAGAAGATATTAAGGATGGAAAAAAGAAATTCATAGAATCATGTGGCAATCCAGTTTTCCCAGCACCACTTGTTGAAGAGACTGTTACCTCCCCACTGGATGGACTTAGTGCCTCTGTTGATCATAGACGAATGGGTTTACTTCTGGGTTCTTAATTCCATTGGTCTATGTTTCTGTCATCGAACCAGTATCGGACTGGATTGATTACTGTAGCTGTATAGCATATTTTGATATCTGGAAATGTGACACCTCCTTCTTTGTCTTCTTCAGAATTGCTTTAGTTATTTAAGACCTTTTTTCTTTTTATATAAAATTGAGAATTAGTTTTTTCCATTTCTGTAAAAAATGGTGGAATTTTGATCGGAATTGCATTGACTCTGTATATCACTTTGGGTAGTATTGATATTTTTGCAATATGAAGTCTTCCAATCCATGATCATGGGGTGTCTTTCCATTTATTTAGTTCTGTTTTAGTATCTTGCAATGGTGTTTTTCTTAGTTTTCATTCTATAAATTATTTAGGTTTATTCTGGTTAAGTTTATTCTCAGGTGTTTTATTCTTTTAGGAACTATTGTAAATGGAGTTATTTCCTTGATTTCTTTTTCACATTTCTCCTTGCTGGTGTATAGAAACCCAGCTGATTTTTGAGAATTGATCTCATATCCTGCAAATTTTCTGAATTCTTCTACTAGTTCTAGCATCTATCTTGTAGAACCTCTGGGATCTTCTATATATAGGATCATGCTATCTGCAAATAGAGATAGTTTTACATCTTTTTTTCCAATTTGGATTCTATTTATTTCTTCTTCTTGCCTTATTACTCCAGCTAGGACTTCCAGTACAGTGTTGAATAGGAGTGGTGAAACAGGCACCCTTGTCTTATTCCCATTCTCAATGGGAAGGATCTCAGTCTTTCTTCAATGACTATAATGTTGGCTGTTAGTTTTTCATAGATACCCTTAATTATGCTGAGGAACTTCCTTCTATTCCTATTTTGTTGAGAGTTTTTATCAGGAAAGGTGTTGTATTTTATGAAATGTCTTTTCGTCAGCTATAGAGATGATCTCGTGGTTCTTTTCCTTTATTCTATTACTGTGGTGTATTGCATTGATGTAAGAAGGCACCAGAATATGACTGGGAAAGAGTTGCCCCCTAAAAGTAGAATTGATCTTAATAATGTAGATGGGAATGAAGATTTGGGGACCTTCATTTGCTGATGTGACATGACTCAAAATGAAAAAAAAAGCTGCAAACATCCATTAATAATTGGAACTTGGAATATACAAAGTATGAATCTAGGAAAATTGGAAGTTGTCAAAAATAAAATGGAGCACTTGAAGATAGACGTTCTACACATTAAACTCATTTAAAAAAACTCCTTACCGTTGTTGATTCTGATTCAAAGCAGCCCTACAGGACAGAGTAGAACGGCCTCATAGGGTTTCCGAAGAGTGGCTGGTGGATTTGAACTGCCTATCTTTTGTTTAGCAGTCGAACACTTAATCACTGTGCCACCAGAGCTCCTATACATTAGTGGGCCTAAAAATAGACTGGTGTTGGCCATTTTGAATTGGACAATCATATGGTCTACAATGCCTGGAATAACAATTTGAAGAGGAATGGGGTCACATTACTTGTCAAAAAGAAAAATTTCAAGATCTATCCTGAAGTACAACTCTGTCGGTAATAGGATAATATCTATATGCCTACAAGGAACATCAGTTAATATGACTATTATTCAGATTTATGCACCAAACACTAAGGTCAAAGATGAAGAAATTGAAGGCTTTTACTAACTTCAGCAGTCTGAAATTGATGAAATATGCAATCAAGATTCATTGATAATTACTGGTGATTGGAATGCAAAAGTTAGAAACAAAGAAGTAGGATCAGTAGTTGGAAAATATGGCCTTGGTAATAGAAAAGATGCTGGAGATCACACGATAGAATTTTGCAAGACCGACCACCTACTCATTGGAAATACCTTTTTTCAATAACATAAACAGTGACTATACATGTGGACCTTGCCAGATGGAATATACAGAAATAAAATTGACTACAGCTGTGGAAAGAGATGATGGAGAAGCACAATATCATCAGTCAAAGCAAGGGCAGGGGCCAACTGCAGAACAGACCATCAATTGCTAATATGCAAGTTTAAGTTGAAACTGAAGAAAATTAGAACAAGCCCACGAGAACCAAAATACAATCTTAATTATATCCCACCTGAATTTAGAGACATCTCAAGAATAGATCTGAGGCATTCAACACTAATGACGGAAGACCAGATGAATTGTGGGATGACATCAAGGACATCATACATGAAGAAAGTAAATGGTCATTAACAAGACAGGAAAGGAAAAAAAAAGGTCAAAATGGATGGCAGAAGAGACTCTGAAACTAGATTTTCAAATTTGAGCAGCTAAAGTGAATGGAAGAAATGATGAAGTAAAAGAGCTGAGCAGAAGATTTCAAAAGACAGCTCCAGAAGACAAAGTAAAGCATTACAATGAAATGTGCAAGGACCTGGAGTTAGAAAACCAAAAGGGAAGAAGATACTTGGCATTTCTTAAGCTGAAAGAACAGAAGGAAAAATTCAAGCCTCAGTGAAATATTGAAGGATGCTATGCGCAAAACACTGAACAACACAGGGAGCATCTAAAAAAGATGGAAGGAATACACAGAGTCATTGTACCAAAAAGAATTGGTCAATGTTCAATCATTTTGGGAGGTGGGATATGATCAAGAGCTGATGGTATTGAAGGAATAAGTCTAAGCTGCACTGAAGGGAATGGTGAAAAACAAGGCCTCAGGAATTGACGGGATACAAATCGAGATGTTTCAGCAAATGGATGCAATGCTAGCAATGCTAGATGCAATGCTCATCTATGCCAAGAAATTTAGAAGACAGCTACCTGGCCAACCGACTGGAAGAGACCCATAATTATGCTCATTCCAAAGAAAGGTGATCCAACAGAATGCAAAAATTATCAAACAATATCATTAATATCACACACAAGTAAAATTTTGCTGAAGATCATTCAAAAATGGCTGCAGCAGTACATCGACAGGGAACTTCCAGAAATTCAAGTCAAATTCAGAGGAGAATGTGGAATGAGGGATATCATTGCTGATGTCAGATGGATCTTGGCTGAAAGCAGATATTTCCGGAAAGATGTTTACTTGTGTTTTCTTGACTATGCAAAGGCATTCGACTGTGTGGATCATAACAAATTATTAAGAATGTGAGATCCAGAATACTTAATTGTGCTCATATGGAACCTGTACATAGACCAAGAGCCAGTCATTAAAACAGAGCAAAGGGATACCACAAGGTTTAAAATTAGGAAAGGTGTGCATCATGGTTGTATCCTTTCACCATAGTCATTCAATCTGTATACTGAGCAAATAATCCAAGAAATTTTACTATAGGAAGAAGAACATTGCATCAGGATTGAAGGAAGACTCATTAACAACCCTTGATATGCAGATAACACAACCTTGTTTGCAGAAAGACAAAAGAACTTGAAGCACTTTCTGATGAAGATCAAAGACTACAGCCTTCAGTATGGATTATACCTCAACATAAGGAAAACAGAAATCCTCACAACTGAACCAATAAGCAACATCATGTTAAGCAGAGAAAATACTGCAGTTGTCGAGGATTTAATTTACTTGGATCTACAATCAACACCCATGGAAGCAGCAGTCAAGAAATTAAATGACTTAGTACATTGGGCAAATCTACTGCAAAAGATCTCTTTAAAGTGTTAAAAGGCAAAGATGTCACTTTGAGGACTATGGTGAGCCTGACCCAAACCATGGTATTTTCAGTCACCTTGTATGCATGGGAAAATTGGACAATGAATAAGGAAGACCAAATAAGAATTGATGCATTTGAATTATGGTTTTGGTGAAGAATGTTGTATGAAGTGCCAGAAGAACAAACAAATCTGTCTTGGAATAAGTACAGCCAGAATGTTCCTTGGAAGTGAGGATGCCGAGACTTTGTCTCATGTACTTCGGACATGTTATCAGGCGGGACCAGTCCCTGGAGAAGGACTTCATGCTTGGTGAAGTAGAGGGTCAGAGAAAAAGAGGAAGACCCTCAAGGAGATGGATTGACTCAGTGGGTGCAACAATGGGCTCAAACAGCAAAGATTGTGAGGATGGTGCAAGACTGGGCAATGTTTCCTTCTGTTGTACATAGGGTTTCTATGAGTCAGAACCACCTAGATGGCACCTAATAACAACAAGTTAGTTATAACAACAAAAGAATTTTTTGGTAATCCCAGTTTACATGTATCAATATGCCTATAAGGCTAAAGTCTATGTTAATTTTCTTTTTTAACTTTCCAATACACTGTAGTCAGAGCTGTCCTTATTACCAGATTACAATGATGGTTCGAATCATGTGGTTTCGTCTGCATGCTCTCCAAGCACCCGCTGTTGTTTTCATCACTTCCAGTGTTTTTATAGTCACTGATTTTGTCAAATATTCTGTTATTTTAGCTACAGTATGAGTCGGAATCCACTTGATGGCAACATGTTTGGCTTTAGCTTTATCGTGGTAATTAGTATTTGTGCACCTATATCAATAACTTTTTTGAGAATGAAGTAAAAATTAAAGAAAAAGGAGAAAAGTCACCAAAGGCTTCTGCTCAGTTACTAATAATGCTGTAATTCAATGTAGAAAGATTTTACAAAACAATTTTTCTTTGGTATTCTTATAATCTGAGAGACATTAAATTTAAGCAATTTATAACTGTATCACATGATTCTATACTAAAATTAATAATGAACTTATATGTAATACAATTATTGATTATATAACTCTTTGATAACAATAGAAAAAATTGACAGTTGAAACACGAATTGATGGAAATGCTATATTTCTTGATACATTTTTAGAAATATAACTTAAGTCTTAAATTCAGTTTTTTTTTAAATTTTAATCTTTTTAAAATTTTCTTTAAAAAATCACTGTCTTGCAAATATGTATCCAACTTTAGTGAAATTTTCAGGCTTTAAGTTTGAACTATGGTTAAAAAAATAGTGACACATTCAAAAGTGAGTTGGTGAAAGGCATTGATTTCTATGAAGTCATTCACAAGTCACAGCTTTGAAGGCCAGGAAAGGAAAGATCTGATTTAGTTGAGATGTTCACTAAGTGCTGAAATGTTTGTGTATTTGTTCCTGTTTATTTTTATGGTGCTATTTCATTTACGAATATATTTCCAGATGCATTTGTCTATAACTTCTACATTATTTGGCCCTTTACTGATTATGCAAACCTAATCCATTAACGATCTCACATAATAGTAAATTTAAGGTTAAAATGAACATAATTTGGATGTACTTCTTAAACATTTTAGTTCAAATTCTATTATTTTCTTACCAATTTTTCACTTTAACCACATGAAACTACATAAATGTAAATACATTTAGGCTATGTGTATGGTATTGTAGTTTGAAAGTGTATAATTTAAATTTTGCTAGTTGTTTATGTATGTCACTACTATTGCTATTACATTCAGTGATATATGGGAATAACCATATACAAGTAACATTAGTACAAAAAACATTACTAAGGATTCTGTATAGTTTGGCACAGGAGGAGTTCCATGGAGGGGGGTGGGGTGACACCATAAGTTACCACACTGGATGACTCCAATCCTAGTGACATCACCGCCTGAAGAGACTTCTGTTTTCTATGGTGAACTCTGAGCCAGGCCTATCTTCTGAGGCACCACTGGGTGGACTCGAATCTCCAACCTTCCTAGGAACAGTCAGGTTTCAACCACCCACGAAGTCCTCAACAAATATACTGAAGTCTTATTATTTGTAGAATGAGAAGTCACTGCTATTAGGATGCAATAAAGCCTTGATGTTTATTTTTAAGGTCTTAAGTATTATGAGTTCATGTGTGACAGTGTGCCCGTCTGCATAGCAAGCACTGCACATTGTAATGCATCCATACTTCATAGAGCTCTGTACAACTGGGCTGGAAGGAGAAAAGATGTGCCTAACTACAGCAGAGATTTTTCAAAACTTTCCATTCATTGGTCAACTATCCTGCCCTGGCCACAATCTCACAGAGTTGCTTAACGTCTTAGCCCTGGAGAGAATTACAAGGGCATCTGGCTTGGTTTCTCCTAGCCCAACACTGATGTACTCCTTGCATGAGCATTATTTTACCTCCCATGAAGAAGCTGTGAGAAAGTAGTTGATAAAAAGAAACAGTGAAAATGGACAAGATACTGACAACAGGGAAGTCCAGAAAGGAGACAGGTCTGACAAATTAGAGAAGGGCTGGGGAAGTTGATGGAATGTGCGTCTTCCATACTCTCTCCACTCCTGTGTGCCCTGGGCTGTTGTAAGCTGAGGAGAGGTTTAAACCCATTGGCTTGTCCATTTTAGACCTAACCATTCCATCAGTGGCCTGGCTTTAATTGTTTTCATCTGTTTATAGTGATATCAAATGAAAAACAAATGCAGACTTATACAGGGAGAGACTTTATTCAGAAATTAAAGGGAGAAAAGGAAAGGGTCTATTGTAGTAGTGGGGATAGGGAGGCTGTTACAATAGGGAGACTGCTCCAATCATAGATCAGCAAGTGTTTCAAGACATAGGAAGAAAGGGTTTTTCTTTTATAGAGACAAAAGTAAACAAGGCTAGAAAAAAACAGAAAATGTTTTAAGCTGAGGTCCATCTATTCTCCAGAAGGGTCCCTTCAGAAGGGTCTGTATGTTGTCTCATGCCTAGAGTGGCAAAGTTCGGGGATGTAGGGGGAGATAGAAGCTTCACCAAAGTTTGGTTAACAAGCACTTTGCTTCTGATTGAGTAGTGGGGAAAAGCAGTTCAATTACTCATTTACAAGGTAAGCAATTGGAATGTGGAGGGTCTGTGTCTGGCCTTGTCATAGGTAAACAAAGGCATCAGTGAGTTTTATCTAAGTCATATGGGATGGGTGGCCATTTTCTTGAATACGAAGGGGGGATTTCTTTAACCATCACTGTTTTCCAGATCACAAGGTTCAGGTAAAATTCAACATTGTCAGTGATTAATTTTTCTTTCATTTTTTTTAACTATCGGAACTCCTAAAATAGAGAAACAAAATGCCCTAAATGTAATCGTAAATAATAATAAATAATGTTAAAATTATTTTGAGATAATACACGTTTGCGTTTTTTAATGTGCTTGAATAAATTTACAGGCATTGATGTCTCAGATCTGTAGTTAGATTTCTAAAAACCAACTGCGTGTTGGAACATGGAAGACTGTGTGTTGGTACGTTTGGTTTATAATTCCATCTAAGATTGAGGACAAAGACAATACGAGTACTATTTCTCTGGTTTGTACTAACAGTGGTAATATCCATTTGGGTCTCCAAAGTAAAAAGAAGTCACATCTGCACAAGGCAAGTGAGTGCTGCGATTCACATGAAGAAGATGAAAAACACTCAGATTTAGAGTCCTCCTTCAAGCCTCCTGTTGGTCAGCTCTGAGTAGGAAGCAAAGGTGGTTCATTCTAGCTCCTAGTAGGTTCTCTGTCCTTCTAGCACAGTCTGTTCTCTAATTCTCTGGGTACTTCTTTTTTTTTTTTTTTTAGTTTTATTCTTAGGTAAATCGTATTCTAAAATAAAGTATTAGAGAGTTTGACATTAAAATACAGGACAATTCCTTCTCAAGGAAAATAGTTTCCATCCATTTATGATCACATGATTTTGACAAAGGCCCAGAGTCCATTAAATGGGAAAAAGACAGTCTTTTTAACAAATGGTAATGGCAAAACTGGATGTTGTTGTTGTTAGATGCCATCCAGTCAGTTCCGACTCATAGTCACCTTACCTACAACAGAATGAAACACTTTCTGATCCTATGCCATTCTCGTGATCATTATTATGCTTGAGCCCATTGTTGCAGCCACTGTGTCAATCCATCTAATTAGCAGTCTTCCTCTTTTTCACTGACCCTCCACTTTACCAAGCATGATGTCCTTCTCCAGGGACTGGTCCCTCCTGATAACCTGTCCAAATTATGTGAGATGAAGTATCGTCATCCTTGCTTCTAAGGAATATTCTGGCTTTACTTTCTCCAAGACAGATTTGTTAGTTCTTTTGACAGTCTAAGGTATATTCTGTGTTCAACTGGATGCTCGTTTGTAAAAAATAAAATAAAACAGGACCCATACCTCATACTATACATAAAATCTAACTCAAAATGGATCGAACACCTAAATATAAAACCAAAAACTATAAAGATCATAGAAGAAAAAATAAGGTCAATGCTAGAGGCCCTAACACTTGGCATAAATAGCATACAAATCATTACTAACAATACACAAACACCAGAAGATAAGCTAGATAACTGGGATCTTCTAAAAATTAAACACTTATACTCATCAAAAGACTACACCAAAATATTAAAAAGAGCATCTACAAACTGGAAAAAAAAAATTTGGCGATGACAAATTCGACAAAGATTTAATCTCTAAAATCTATAGGAAAACCCAACACCTCTACAACAAAAAGATAAATAATCCAATTAAAAAATGGGCAAAGGATATGAACAGACACTTCACCAAAGAAGATGTTCAGGTGGCTAACAGATACATGAGGAAATGCTTGCGATCACTAGCCGTTAAACCAAAAAAATCCAAACCCACTGCCATCGAGTTGATTTTGACTCATAGCGACCCTATAGGACAGAGTAGAACTGCCCCACACAGTTTTCAGGAAGAGTCTGGTGGATTTGAACTGCTGACCTTCTGCTTAGTAGGCATAGCTCTTAACCACTACACCAACAGCTCTTAACCACCATCTTACCCTGACAGTACTGGCATAAATCAAAAAAACAGAAAATAACAAACATTGGAGAGGCTGCGGGAGCTTGGAACTCTCATGCATTGTTAGCGGGAATGTAAAATGGTGTGACCATTTTGGAAAACAATACGTAACTTCCTTAAAAATCTAGAAATAGAGATACTATATGATCCAGCTATCCCACTCCTAGAAATATATCCTGAAGAAATAAAAGCCATCACACGAATAGACATGTGCATGCCCATATTCACTGCGACATTATTCACAATAGCTAAAAGATGGAAACAACCTAAGTGCCCATCAACAGATGAATGGATAAACAAACTATTGTACATACACACAATGGAATACTACACAACAGTCAAGAACAATGGTGAATCCTTGAAACATCTCATAACCTGGATGAATCTGGAGGGCATTATGCTGAGTGAAATAAGTCAGTCACAAAAGGACAAATACTGTATAAGACCACTATTATAAAAACTCATGAAAAAGTTTACACCAGAAAGAAACAATCTTTGATGGTTACTAGGGAGGGAAAGGGGTGTGAAGGAAAAACACTAACTAGACAATAGGTAAGTGGTAACTTTGGTTAAGGGTAAGACAGTACACAGTATTGAGGAAGTCAGCACGACTTGACCAAGGCAAGGTCGTGGAAGCTTCATAGAGATATCCAAACTCCCTGAGGGATCAAATTACTGGGCTGACGGCTGGGGACCATAGTCTCGGGGGACTTCTAACTCAATTGGCACAACATAGTTTATAAAGAAAATGTTCTACATCCTACCTTGGTGAGTAATGTCTGGGATCTTAAAAGCTTATGAGCAGCCATCTAAGATACTCCACTGATCCCACCTTGTCTGGAGTAAGGGAGAATGAAGAAAACCAAAGATACAAGGGAAAGATTAGTCCAAAGGACTAATGGACCACAACTATCACAGTCTCCACCAGACTGAGTCCAAAACAATTAGATGGTGCCTGGCTACAACCAACAACTGCTTTGACAGGGATCACAATAGAGGGTCCTGGACAGAGCTGGAGAAAAATGTAGAACTAAATTCAAACTCACAAAAAAGACCAGACTTACTGGTCTGACAGAGACTAGAGAAACCCCAAGAGTATGGCCCCTGGGCACCCTTTTAATTGAGTACTGAATTCACTCCTGAGGCTCACCTTTCAGCCAAAGTTTAGACAGGCCCATAAAACAAAACGAGACTAAATTGGCACACCAGCTCAAGGACAAGGATGAGAAGGCAGAAAAGGACAGGAAAATTGGTAATGGGGAGCCTGATGTGGAGAAGTGGAGAGTGTTGACATGTCGTGGGATTTGCAAACAATGTCACAAAACAATATGAGTATTGTTTAATGAGAAACTGATTTGCTCTGTAAACCTTCATCTGAAGTACAAAAAAAAAAAAAATTACTGTAAAGCAAAGATGAGAAGGCAAGTGGGCAGGGAAACTAGAGTACTGGAAGTGGTACAACCAGAACAAAAGGAAAAAGAATGATGACACATTGTGAAAAATGTAACCAATATCACTGAGTAATTTGTGTAGAATTTGATAAATGGGAACCTAATTTGCTGTATAAACTCTTACCTTAAAAACAATAAAATATTTTTTTTTAAAAAGTATCATTGGATTGTCTTTAGTAGGTAAGATTTTAAAACATGAATATGTAGATAAACAGTGATTTCTTTCCCCTCCCCAAGGAACAGCAAGAGCAAAAACAACAGAAAATGCTAACCTGCAAATGGACTCAGAAATGATTCTGTCCTATAATATTTTTATTTCCTGAATGGCAGCATAGTAAAAGCAAAAAGGAGAACTGGGTTTTGGTGGCATCTCCATGTCATCTGCCACCACACCACCCTCCATATCAACACTCTGTTGCAGTTACTCAGAGGCTCCGCACTCTCCCCATTCCCTTTTGGCCCCTCTTCTAGGAAGGCTCTTACCACTAATCCATGGGTTATCTCCTAGCCACCCTGTAAGTTTCAGCTGAAATGTCATTTCCTCCAAGAAGAAATCTAAGTCAGTACTGCTACTTGATCCCTTTCTAGATAGGATTCACATTTCTTCAAATCTTTTACAGTGGTTTTTTTCATTGGTGTTGAAAGTATACACAGCAGAACATACACCAATTCAACAATTTCTACATATACAATCAGTGACATTGATTACATTCTTCAAGTTGTGCAACCATGTTCACTCTCCTTTTCCAAATCATTCTTTCTTAATTAACATAAACTCACTGCATCCTAAACTTCCTTTCTCGCGTTTTGTTGGTGTTGTCAATTTGATCCCATCTAGTTTTTCAAAAGACCACTATGCTTATGATAAATATTCTTTATCAATAGGCCACTATGCATCGGAATCAACTCCACTGCAATGGGTTTTTTTAAATTATTATTATTGTTTGATTTAAAGAAGACTTCAGGGGATATTTTTTGGTTTAAGTTTTAAAGCAAAGCTTCAAACTGGTCGAACCAGTTTAGTCGTGGCCTACCAAGCAAAACGGGAATAAACCTGAAATTTTGAAATTTGGGTGATTCACCACAGTACCTGGAATGGGAAAAATTACCTGTGGAAGCCCTGGAATGGGAGACTTGGAAGAGGTGTAGTGAGCCTTCTCAGGAGCCTGATGGGTGAGACTGGATTATTGGCAGGACTGTAGAGAGAGATACACTTCAAATAGACACAGTCGGCTGCCGTCTTTGAGAGGGACTCTGCCATTGTTGACTAGGGCACTAGCATCTTCGAGTGGGGCAGCTCTATTTCTAAACCTGTTTAAAATCCGAAGGCAAGAGATTTAGCTGTTATGCAACATGTACACTGCCCTTATTTTCTAAGAGGGAGATTAAGTTTCTCGCTGGGCTTCTACTTGTAATTTTTCCCAATTCCAGGAACAGATGAGTCACCCAAATTTTAAAAATTTGAGTCTATTCCAGTGATGCTTCCTCGACCATAAATGAAATGGGCAGAACCAGTCTGAAGCACTGGTTTAAAGATTATCCCAAGGCAACAGTTTCAAGGGTTCATCCATCCTCAATCAGTTCAGAAAGTAAGGATTCCATGAGAATTTGAAGTTCTTTTCCTTCCCCCAACTTTTGACCAGGATTCTTCTATAGAATCTTTCATCAAAATATTCAGTAATGCAGTCACCATTCAGTTCTTCTGGCCTCATGGAAGAGGAGACACTGTTCATGAGGCAATTAGTTACACGTTCCATTTTCTCCTCCTATTCCTGACTATCCTTCTTGCTCTGTTGCTCAGGGTGACCAGAGACCAATTGTACCTTGGATGGCTGCTTTCACTCTTTTAAGACCCCAAGCACTACACAACAAACTAGGGGGTAGAACAGAAGCACTAAACAAGTTATTAGGCCAATTACTGGGGATGTCCCATAAAACCATGAACCTAAACCTCCAAACCAAGAAACCAAATCCCATGAGGTGTTTGATTGTACTTAAGCAGCCTCAGAGCTACTCATTTATTTATTTATTTTTTAATTGAGCTTCAGGTGAAGGCTTACAGAACAAGTAGTTTCTTATGAAACAGTAGTACACATATTGTTTTATGACATTTGTTAACAACCCCACAACTTGTCAACCCTCTAACTTCTCAACCGTTTTTTTTTTGGTGAAAATACACATAGTCAAAGATAGACCATTTCAAAAATTTCTACATGCACAGTTCAGTGACATTGACTACGCTCTTCCAATTGTGCTGCTATTCTCACTTAAGATGAAGGCTTACAGAACAAAATAGTTTCTCACTTAACAGTTAATACACATGTTGCCCTCTGACAAAGGTTAACAACCTCACAACATGTCAACCCTCTCCCTTCTCGACCTTTTTTTTTTGCTGAAAATATACATAGCCAAAGATACACCATTTCAAAAATTTCTACATGCACCGTCCAGTGACATTGATTATGTTCTTCCAGTTGTGCTGTTATTCTCACCTTAGGTGAAGGTTTACAGAACAAAATCATTTCTCATTAAACAGTACACATGTTGCCCTATGACAATGGTTAACAACCCCACTACATGTCAACACTGTCCTTAGTCAACCTTGGGTTCCCTATCACGGGCTTTCCTGTCCCCTTCTGTCTTCTAGTACTTGTCCCTGGACTGCTGTGCCTCATTAGCCCCATTTTGTTTTATGGGGCTGTCCAATCCCCGGCTGAACGGTGAACCTTGGAAGTGACTTCACCACAGAGCTAAAAGGGTGTCTGGGGGCCATACTCTCGGGGTTTCTCCAGTCTCTTTCAGGCCAGTAATTCTGGTCTTTTTTTTGTGTGTTAGAATTTTGTTCTACATCCTCCAGCTCTCTCCAGAACCCTCTGTTGTTATCCTGGTCAGAGCAGTCAGTGGTGGTAGCCGGGCACCATCTAGCCATACTGGACTCAGTCTGGTGGAAGCCTTGGTAGCTGTGGTCCATTAGTCCTTTGGACTAATCTTTTCCTTGTATCCTGTTCTCTTCATTCTCCCTTGCTCCTGAAGGGGTGAGACCAGTGGAGTATCTTAGATGGCCACTCACAGGCTTTTAAGACCCCAGACGCTACTCACCAATGTAGAATGTAGAACATTGTCTTTATAAACTGTGTTATGCCAATTGAGTTAGATGTTCCCCAAGACCGTCGTCCCCACAGCCCTCCACCCAGCAATTCAGTCCCTCAGGGAGTTTGGATGTGTCTATGGAGCTTCCTTGACCTTTCCTTATACAAGTTGTGCTGGTTTCCCCAGTACTGTGTACTGTCTGAAACTTTTTTTTTTTTTTGGTGGCCTAACATATGGTCTGTTTGGAGAATGACCCATGTGCACAGGAGAAAAATGTGTATTGTTCTGATGATGGGTGAAGTGTTCTCTATATGTCCATTAGGTCTAATTGGTTTGTGGTGCTGTTTAAGTCCTCTCTGTTCTTACTTCTCTTCTTTTTAGATGTTCTATCCAGCGTTGGGAAATCCTGGTGGCAGAGTGGTTAAGTGCTACAGCTGCTAACCAGAAGGTCGGCAGTTTGAATGCACCAAGCCCTCCTTGAAAACTCTATGGGGCAGTTCTACTCTGTCCTACAGGGTCGCTATGAGTCAGAATCAACTCAAAGGCAATGAGTTTGGTTTTTTGGGGGTATCCAGTACTGAAAGTGGTGTATCGAAGTCCCCAACTATTATTACGGCATTGTCTATTACTCTTTTCAGATCTGTCAGTATTTGTTTCATATATTTTGGAGCACAGATGTTAGGTGCATATATATTTATAATTGTTATGTGTCTTGATTGATTGTCTTTTTTGCTGTTATGTGATGTCTTTCTCTTTTTTTTTTTTTTACACATTCTGCCACTCTCTGTCTTTTGAATGGAGAGTTCAAACCATTTACATTTAAGGTAATTATTGAAAATGAAGGACCTATTTTGTTAATTTTTTGCGTGTTTTGTATCATCTTTTTCCCATAATTCCCATACTTTTGTTATTTTTTGTGTTTAGTTACTTTTTTCTTGTATTTTAGATGAAGGTTTACAAAACAAATAGTTTCTCATTAAAAAGTTAGTACAAATATTGTTTTATGACAATGGTTAATGACCCCACAAGATGTCAACACTGTCCCTTCTTGACCTTGGGTTCCCTATTACTAGCTTTCCTGTCCCTGCCTGCCTTCAAGTCCTTGTTCCTGAACTGTTGTGCCCCATTAGTCTCATTTTGTCACTTTGGCCAAAGTGTGAACCGCAGGAGTGAATTCATTACTGAGCTACAAGGGTGTCTGGGGGCCATGCTCTCGGGGTTTCTCCAGTCTCTGTCAGGCCAGTAAGTCTGATCTTTTTTTGTGAGTTAGAATTTTGTTCTACTCTTTTTTCCAGCTCTATCTGGGACCCTCTGTTGTGATCCCTGTCAGAGCAGTCCGTGGTGATAGCTGGACACCATCTAGTTGTACTGGACTCAGTCTGCTGGAGGCCAAGGTAGAAGTGGTCCGTTAGTCCTCTAGACTAATCTTTCCCTTGTATCTTGTTTTCTTCATTCTCCTTTGTCCCGAAGGGGTGAGACCACTGGAGTATCTTAGATGGTTGCTCAAAGGCTTTTAAGACCCCACACGCTACTCACCAAGGTAGAATGTAAAACGTTGTGATTATAAACTATGTTATGTCAATTGAGCTAGATGTTCCCTGAGACCATGGTCCCCCATAGCCCTCCACCCAGCAATTCAGTCCCTCAGGGAGTTTGGATGTGTCTATGGAGCCTCCAGGACCTTGACTTGTACAAATTGTGCTGGCTATCCCAGTATTGTGTATTGTCTTACTCTTCACCAAAGTTACCACTTATCTATTCTCTGTTAAGTATTCCCCCACCACCCCTCCCATCATTCGTAACCAACAGAGATTGTTTCTTTTTGCTTGTAAACCTTTTCATGAGTTTTTACAGTAGTGGCCTCATACTGTATTTGTCCTTTTGTGATTGACTTATTTCACTCAATATAATGTCCTCCAGTTTCTTCCATGTTATGAGATGCTTCACAGATTCATCGTTGTTCTTTATCATTGAATAATACTCCGTTGTGTGTATGTACCATAGTTTATCTTTTCAACTGTTGATTGGTTGTTTCCATCTTTTTGCTGTTGTGAACAATGCTGCCATGAACATGGGTGTGCATATGTCTATTCATGTGATGGCTCTTATGTCTCTATTATATATTCCTAGGAGTAGGATTGCTGGATCCTATGGTATTTCTATTTCTAGCTTTCTAAGGAAGCTTCACATCGTTTTCCAAAATGGTTGTTATCATTTTGCATCCCCACCAACAGTGCATAAGAGTTCCAATCTCCCTGCAGCCTCTCCAACATTTGTTATTTCCAGCTTTTTTGATTCCTGCCAGTAATGCCAGGGTGAGATGGTCTCTCATTGTGGTTTTGATTTGCATTTCTCTAATGGCTAGTGATCGCGGTCATTTCCTTTTATATCTGTTGGCCGCTTGAATGCCGTCTTGGTGAAGTGTCTGTTCATTTCCTTTGCCCATTTTTTAATAGGATTATTTGTCTTTTTGTTGTAGAGGTGTTGCATTTTCTTGTGGATTTTAGAGATTAGACCCTTGTCTGACTTGTAATGGCCAAAAAATTTTTTTCCGTTCCATAGGTTCTCCTTTTATTCTTTTGGTGAAGTCTTTTGATGAGCATAAGTGTTTCATTTTTAGAAGATCCCAGTTATCTAGCTTATCTTCTGGAGTTTGTATGTTGTTGGTTATGGTTTGTATCCTGTTAATGACGTGTATTAAGGCCTCTAGCATTAATCCTATTTTTTCTTCTATGAACTGTATAATGTTTAGCTTTTTATTTAGGTCTTTGATCTATTTTTGAATTAGTTTCTGTACATGGTGTGAGGTATAGTTCCTGTTTCATTTTTTTGCAGATGGACATGCAGTTTTGCCAGCACCATTTGTTAAAAAGGGTATTCGTTCCCCCATCTGATGGACTTTGGGCCCTTGTCGAAGACCAGGTGACTGCAGATTTACATCTGGGTTCTCAATTCTGTTCCATTGTTCAAAGTATCTGTCATTGTACCAGTACCAGGCTGACTACTGTAGCTGTATAGTAAGTTCTGAGGTCAGGTAGTGCCAGTCCTCCTACTTTATTCTTTTTCTTCAATAGTGTTTTACTTGTCCAAGGCTTCTTCCCTTTCCATATAAAGTTAATGATTAGTTTTTCCATCTTTTTAAAGAATGTTGTCGGTATTTGGATCAGGATTGCATTGTATTTGTAAATTGCTTTGGGTAGAATTGTCATTTTCACAATGTTGAGTCTACCTATCCATGAGCATGGTAAGTTCTTCCATTTATGTAGATCTCTTTTGGTTTCTTGCAGTAGTGTTTTGTAGTTTTCTTTGTACAGGTCTTTTACATCCCTCCCTGGTTAGATTTATTCCTAATTATTTTATTCTTTTAGGGGCTATTATAAAAAGTATTGTTTTCCTGATTTCCTTTTCATTGTTTTCTTTATTGTTGTATAGGAATCCAACTGATTTTTGTATGTTTCTTTTGTATCCTGCTACTCTGCTGAATCT
Source organism: Dugong dugon (assembly GCA_030035585.1). NCBI lineage: Eukaryota > Metazoa > Chordata > Mammalia > Sirenia > Dugongidae > Dugong > Dugong dugon. Next base: position 56,792,824 of record CM057482.1, read on the forward strand.
TTCTATTAGTTTTCTCATGGAGTCTTTAGGGGTTTATATCTATAGTATCATATCATCAGCAAACAGGGACAGTTTCACTTCTTCATAACCAGTTTAGATCCCCTTTATTTCTTTTGCTTGCCTTATTGCTCTAGCTAGGACTTCCAGCACAATGTTAAATAGGAGTGGTGATAAAGGGCATCCTTGTCTTGTTCCTGTTCTCAAGGGGAATGTTTTCAGCCTCTCTCCATTAAGAATGATGCTGGCTGTTGGTTTTGCATAGAAGCTCTTTATTATCCTGAGAAATTTCCCTTCTATACTATTTTATTGAGAATTTTTGTCAGGAATGGGTGTTGGACTTTGTCAAATGCCTTTTCTGCATCAACTGAGATGATCAAGTGATTCTTTTCTTTCCTTTTATTTATGTTCTGGATTATGTTGATTGATTTTCTAATGTTGAACCATCCTTGCATACCTGGTATGAATCCTACTTGGTGTGGTGTGTATTTTTTTGATATGATGCTGAATTCTACTGGCTGGAATTTTGTTGACAATTTTTTCATCTATATTCATGAAAGATATTGGTCTGTAATTTTCTTTTTTTGTGGCGTCTTTGCCTAGTTTTGGTATCAGGGTTATGCTGGCTTCATAAAATGAATTCAGAAGTGTCGATTCCTTTTCCGTGTTCTGAAATAGTTTGAGTAGTACTGAGATAAGTTCGTCTCTGAATGTTTGGTAGAATTCTCCAGTGAAGCCATCTGGGCCAGGGCTCTTTTGTGCTGGGCGTTTTTTTAAAATTCCCTTGTCAGTCTCTTCTCTTGTTATGGCTCAGTTCAGATTTTCAACGTCATTTTGTGTTAGTTTGGGTAAGTAGTGTTTCTAAAAATTTATACATTTCCTCTAGGTTTTCAAATTTGTTGGAGTATAGATTTTCATAACACTCTGCTATGATCCTTTTTATTTCAGTTGGGTCTGTTGTAATGTCTCCTGTTTCATTTCTTATTTGGGTAATTTGCGTCCTCTCCTGTTTTTCTTTGGTCAGTCTGGCCAGTGGTTTGTCGATTTTGTTGATCCTTTCAAAGAATCAACTTTTGGTTTTGTTGATTCTTTCTATTGTTTTTCTAGTCTCTATTTCACTTATTTCTGCTCTGATGTTTATTATCTTCTTTCTTTTAGTGGCTGTGAGCTTTTTTTTTTTCTTTCTGTTTTCTATTTGTTAAAGTTCTATAGTTAATGTTTTGATTTTGTCCCTTTCTTCTTTTTTGATGTGTGCATCTATTGCTGTAAATTGTCCTCTGAGGACTGCCTTTGCTGTGTCCCAAATGTTTTGGTATGATGTGTTTTTACTCTCATTTGATTCTAGGAATTTTTTGATTCCATCTCTGATTTCTTCTAGTACCAAGTGGTTTGTAAGCAAGGTGTTATTCAGTTTCAATGGAATTGATTTTTTTCCCTTGCTCTTCCTTTGTTAATTTCTACCTTGATGGCATTGTTGTCAGAGAAGTTACTTTGTATTATGTCAGCGTATTGGATCTTGTTGAGGATTGCTCTGTGGCCTAAGATGCAGTGTATTCTGGAGAACGTTCCATGTGCATTGGAAAAGAATGTGTAATGTGCAGCTGTTGGGTGGAGTGTTCTATATATGTCTGTGAGGTCAAGTTGGCTGACTGTGCCCTTTAGGTCTTCTGTATCTTTGTTGAGTTTCTTTCTAGATGTTCTGTCCTTTACTGAGAGTGGTGTGTTGAAGTCTCCTACTATTATTGTGGAACTGTCAGTTTCTCTTTTCAGAGCTGTTAGAGTCTGTTTTATGTATTTTGGAGCCCTGTCATTGGATGTGTAGATGTTTATTATGGTCATGTCTTCATGATGGATGGTCCCCTTAATCATTATATAGTGTCCTTCTTTATCTTTTATGGTAGATTTTGTTTTAAAGTCTATTTTATCTGAGATTACTATTGCCACTCCTGCTCTGTTTTGGTAGCTGTTTGTTTGATATATTTTCTTCCATCCTTTGATTTTTTATAAACTTACATCTTTGCTTCTAAGGTGTGTCTCTATTAAACAACATATTGATGTATCCTGTTTTTTCAATCCATTCTGCTACTCTCCATCTCTTTATGGGTGCATTTAGGCCATTTACATTTGGTGTACTTATTGATAGATGTGAGTTTATTGCTGTCGTTTTGTAGTGCTTCTTTTTGTGGTGCTGACATTTTCTTTGTTCCTCTTACTCTTCTGTACTGAATTTCTTTTGTTTGTGGATTTTTTTTTTCATTTCTTTTGTTTTTGTAGGTTTTGTTTTTCTGAGACTTTATGTTTTCCTTCTTTATTTTGATGAGTAGTTTTGTTGACTTTCTTTGTGGTTACCTTGAAATTTACCCTTATCTTCCTAGGTTTGAACGAGTCTATTATTACTTGGTATCACCTTGCTTTCCTCTCCATTAGAAGTTTCTATACCTACACCTTTTATTCCCTCTTTTATTGTTCTGATGTTGTTGTCATTTACAGATTAACTTCTCTGGTTCCCTGTTGTAATTATTTTGGTTTTAGACAGTCCTTGAGAGTTCATTTCCAAGGTTGGTATCTGGCTGGTATGATCCTGCATCCTAGATTCAGCCTGTGGTCTGAAGTTGTTTGTTCTCAGATTAAAGGACTCCCTTTAATAATTCTTGTAAATCTGGTTTGGTCTTTACATATTCCTTTAATTTCTGTTTATCTGGAAATGTCCTAATTCCACCATCATGTTTGAACAAGAGTTTTGCAGGATATATTATTTTTGGCTGGCAATTTTTTTCATTTCAAGGTTTTATATATGTCATCCCATTGCCTTCTGCCTGTATGGTTTCTGTCAAATAATCCGAGCTTAGTCTTATTGTTTCTCCTCTGCATGTGACTTTTCATTTTTCTTGAGCTGCTCTTAGGATTCTTTGTCTTTGATTTTAGTGAGTGTGATTTTGACATGCTTGGTGATTTTCTTTTGGGGTCTATCCTATATAGGGCTTGTTGAGCTTCTTGGATGGTCAGCTTTTCATCTTTCATGATATTGGGGAAGTTTTCTGTCAGCAGTTCTTCAATAATCCTCTCTGTGTTGTCTGTTTTTCCCCCTGTTCTGGAACTCTGATCAATCGAAAATTTTTGCTTTTGATTGTATCCCAGATATTCTCAGGGTTTCTTCGTTTTTCTTCATCTTTTCTTTCTGATTTTTCCTCCGAGTAGTATCCAGATGTTTGTCTTCAATTTCCCTGATCCTGTCTTCCATTGTTTCAAACCTGCTCCTCAGCCCTTCTATCACACTGTCCTTTTCTGAAATCTTGTTTTTTATCTTTTGGATTTCTAATTGTTGTTTTTGTATGATTTCTAGTTGTGAATTTATTTTGACATTTGTTCCTGTATTATTTTCCTGAATTCTTCCATTTTTTGTCTGTATTTTCCATGAATTTGTCTGCCTTTTCCATGAATTTGTCTATTTTTTCCTCATTTTTGTCTGCTTTTTGCTTCAACTCTTGGATAATTGTGAGTATTAGAGATTTGAATTCCCTATCAGGTAGTTCTAGTGCCTTGTCTTATACTGGAAAGTCATCTGGTGTTTTATTTTGGATGCCTACTGGAGCCATCCTGTCCTTTTTTTTAACTATGTTTTGATATTGTCTGCTGTCTTCAGGGCCTTCATTAGTTATTTTCCTCGTTTGTTGATTGGAGATTTGTTTGTTTCTTCCTGCTTTTTTGTTTTATTTGATTATGTTGAGGAGGCAGTCTTTGTGTACTTTGTTGTTTGCTTGTTTGTGGGCACAATACTTTTGGCCTCCTTCTCCACTTGGGCAGTGTCAGTCGCTCAGGTATGGTACAGCAGGGCTGGTCAAGCTGAAGGAGAGGAGCTGGGGTGGGTTGTTTGTGGCACATACTGGGGCTAACAGGGAGGGCCAGGAATCAGTTCAGGGCAGGCTCTGGTAGGCCATGCCTGTGCTCCTGCGGCTTGGTGTGATGTTCAGCTCATGGTGTAGGTAGGCAAGAAGGACGGGGAATATTATGATGTGTGGAGCTAAGATGGTTATAGGAAAGAAGAGAAAGAGGAGAGAAGAACAGGAGCCAAAAACATACAAACAAAAAAGAGTGCTAAGGGAGCTTACTGTTGGAGTGGAGAGCTGAGAGACTGATAAATGGAGAAAAACAAAAAAGAAAAAGAAAAAGGGTAAAATAAAAAAAAAGAATAAATAAAAATTAGAAAGGAAAAAAAAAAAAAAAGCAAAACCCCCAGGGATTCCACCAGTGTGGCTGTGAGGACTGGAGAAGTTGTTCCAAGGCTGTGAAGTACAGCCTGGCTAGAAGGGGTAGAGGTATCACATAGTGCCAGGTATTTGGGAGACAGGAAGAGAAGGTAAGTATAGAGAGATGAGAAACTTGGAAATGAAGATAGATAAAAAGGGGAAAAGAGAAAAGAAAACAAAACAAAACAAAAAACCCAAAAAACAAAACAAGAAGAAAGAAATGCCTGCAGGGATCCCAATGTGCGTCTGCACAGACTAAGGGATAAGCTCTGAAGCCGTGCAGTATTGCTCATTTAGAATGGGCTCCCAGGCCAAGAAAAGAAAAAGAAAGCAAACAAACAAAGCCCTGGGGATCCCACCAGTGTGGAGGGCTGGGCTGGGAAGCAGTTTCACAGTCAAGCAGCATTTCACAGCCTTTCAGGAAGACGCAAAGATGGGACATGGAGCCAGGTATTTGACAGCAAGGATGGAAAGGTGGTGAGAGGTATGGAGGAAATCAAAAGAAACAGAAAAAAGCAACACTAGCAGACAACAAGTGGCACTCAGGGAGCCAGTCATTGCGGGCAGGTGGAATCCAAGCAGCACCGGGGTGAAGCCGGTGTTTCCTGGCTAAGAGACTGTGGCTACAGGAAGCAGAGGGGGCCGAGTGGGTGAAGACGGACAGCGAGTGGGAAAGCATATATTTCTTGTTACAAGTTGTTCTGTCTCCTGCTGGAATCTCTGTGAAGCCGCTTTCCCATATCCACTGTTCGCTGATCTCTGATAGGAACCCAAGATGGCAGATCCGTGCTGTGTTAGCTGATAGGGGACCTCTGCATGTATCTCTCCTCAGTCTCTGTTCTCTGTCAGTTTCTTATTCCATTCTGTGCTTGGCTGAGTTCTTTATCTCTTCATTTGATGCTTAGGGTTTCAGGATTGATGCTTGTTTCTGTTTGACTTAGCTTTTCAGATCCTTGCTGTGGAGGGACGTTGTGTGGCATCTGTCTATAGTGCCATGTTGCCTGGAAGTCCTCTGAAATTACTATTTTTAAAATTACACTTTGACCTCTTTGCAATTGAGTCAGGAATCACCTCTGAGTCAGAGCAGAGGCTGTTTGCTGTCTTGGACTTGAGAGTAAAGCAAATGCCTCTGGGAAGCAGTCACCAGAACCCTGCTCTGGGGTCGGCCTGTGGAGTGTAAAGCAGTGGGAGGACAGAGGGAAGCAGAGCAAGCTCTTGGAAGGGATGGAGCTCTTTGGCTCTCCATCTCAGTGGAGGGAATGGAAGGGAAGGGTTCAGACTCCATTGTTCAGTGTAACATCGGTGCCTTTCTAAAGATAATTCTTCATTATTCCTAGAGGTGGGAGACAGGAGAGGAGCTTCCTGTGCCATTCACTCTTTATTTTTCAGTGCCAGTCTATCCCTTGGAGATGTTGAATGCTACTATTATGCAGCGTTAGCTAGGACATCACCCTTTATTTAATGCCTGCTGTTCTCTAAATGAGGGATACTTAACCCAGCTTCTCCCCTGGAAATCCTCCCAGGACTGTGGGCACTTCCTGTTGGCTCCTCTGACATGCTTAGGAGAGGAATACACCAAATATATATTAAACAAGGTCAACACCTGCAGTGAGGCATCCTCTTGCTGCTCTAGCTCCTTCACCACCACTGCCTACTATCAGCATCACCAGGGCTCTGCTGCAATAATTTCCTAACTGGCCTCCTTTTCTTCATTCTCTTCACTCCAGTCGGCACTGGGTGTAGAAGGATCTTTCAAAGGTGTCCTTCTTTCCAATGATTCCCCATCCCCTAGTAAATGAACTTGCTGCACCTTGTAACCTTGTGGCTCACGTCAGCCTTGCTGGTTTATGCCTCATGAAACCAACACAGTGCTGTGCCTAGCAAGTCATCATTAAAGAGTTAACGGAAAATATTACTTGACTGAATGTTTCCAAAGGTAGAAACCCTGGGGTGTGGAAGTTCATCCATTTAAAAATTCTGTAAACTATTTTTTTCCTAAAAGTTTTATTTATTTATTTTTATTATGGTTTAAGTGAAAGTTTAAAATTGAAGTCAGTTTCTCATACAAAAATTTATACACACATTGCTATGTGAACCCAGTTATTCTGCCTATACTCTAACAGCACGCTCCTTCTTTCCACCTCGGACTTCCCGTGTCAATTCAACCAGCATCTGACCCTCTCTGCCTTCTCATCTTGCCTCCAGACAGGAGCTTCCCATTTCGTCTCATGTATCTACTTGAGTTAAGAAGCATACTCCCCACAAGTATCATTTTGTGTCTCAGTGTCCAGTCTAATCTTTGTCTGAAGAGTTGGCCTTGGGAATGGTTTCAGCTCTGGGCCAACAGAGAGTCCAGGGGTCATGTATTCTGAGGTCCCTCCAGTCTCCATCAAACCATTAAGTCTGGTCTTTTTACTAGAATTTGAGTTCTGCACCCCATTTTTCTCTTGCTCCGTCAGGGACTCTCTGTTGTGTTCCCTGTCAGGGCAGTCATTGGTGGTAGATGGGCACCATCTAGCTCTTCTGGCCTCAGGCTGATGGAGGCTCTGGTTTATGTGGCCCTTTCTGTCTCTTGGGCTAATATTTTCCTTGTGACTTTGGGCTTCTTCATTCTCCTTTACTCCAGGTGAGTTGGGACAAATTGATGCATCTTAGATGGCCACTCACTAGCTTTTAAGACCCCAGATGTCACTAACCAAAGTGGGATGCAGAACACTTTATTTTATTTATTGTACTTTAGAAAAGTTCACAGGTAGTACACATATTGTTTTATGACATTGGTTAACAACCTCGCGACATGCTAACACTCTCCCTTCTCAACCTTGGGTTCCCTATTACCGGCTTTCCTCTCTTCTCCTGCCTTCTAGTCCTTGTGCCTGGGCTGTTATGCCCCGTTAGTCTCGTTTTGTTTTATGGTGCTGTCTAATCTTTGGCAGAAGTGTGAACCTCGGGAATGACTTCATTACTGAGCTAAAAGGGTGTCCAAAGGCTATACTCTCCAAGTTTATCCAGTCTCTGTCAGGCCAGTAAGTCTGGTCTTTTTTACCGAGTTAGAATTTTGTTCTACATTTTTCTCCAGTTTTATCTGAAACCGTCTGTTGTGATCACCGTCAGAACAATCACTTGTGGTAGCCTGGCACCATTTAGTTATACTGGACTCAGTCTGGTAGAGACCATGGTAGAAGTGGTCCATTAGTCCTTTGGGCTAATCTTTCCCTTGCACCTTGTTTTCTTCATTTTCCTTTGCTCCCGAAGGGGTGAGACCAGTGGAGTATCTTAGATGGCTGCCCACAGGCTTTTAAGACCCCAGACTCTACTCACCAAGGTAGAATGTAGAACATTTTCTTTATGAACTATGGTATGCCAATTGAGCTAGATGTTTCCCGAGACCATGGCCTCCACAGCCCTCCACCCAGCAATTTAGCACTCCAGGAGTTTGGAAGTGTCTATGAAGCTTCCATGACCTTTCCTTGTACAAGCTGTGCTGGCTTCCCCAGTATTGTGTACTGTCTTACCCTTCACCAAAGTTACCACTTATCTATTGCTTATTTAGTCCCCCCCCCCCAATCCCTTGTAACCAACAGAGATTGTTTCTTTTTGTGTGTGAACTTCTTCATGAGTTTTTACAGTAGTGGTCTCAAACAATATTTGTCCTTTTGTGACTGACTTATTTCACTCAGCATAATGTCCATCACTTTCATCCATGTTATGAGATGCTTTGAAGATTCATCATTGGAAGAACATTTTCTTAATAAAATTTGTTATGCCAACTGACCTAGATGTCCCCTGAAACCATGGTCCCCACAACCCCAGCCCTGCTACTCTGTCCCTCGAAGTGTTTGGTTGTATTCAAGAAACTTAGCTTTGGTTTAGTCCAGTTGTGCTGACTTCCCTTGTAGTGTGTGTTGTCCTTCCCTTCACCTAAGATAATTCTTGTCTACTATCTAGCTAGTGAATACACCTCTCCCTCCCTGCCCACCCTTGTAACCATCAAAGAATCTTTTCTTCTGTGTTTAAACATTTTCTTGAGTTCTTATAATAATGGTCTTATACAATATTTGTTCTTCTGTGACTGACTAAATTCACTCATCATAAGGCCCTCCAGATTCCTCCATTTTATAAGATGTTTTATGGTTTCATCATTGTTCTTTGTCATTGCATAGTATTCCATTGTGTGAATATACCATAATTTGTTTATCCATTCATCCGTTGATGGGCACCTAGGTTGTTTCCATCATTTTACCATTGTGAAAGCGCTACAGTGAACATGGGTGTGCATATATCTATTTGTGTGATGGCTCTTATTTCTCTAACATATATTCTAAGGAGTGGGAATCCTGGATCTTATGATATTTCTATTTCTAGCTCTGTAAAGAAGCACCAGATCAATTTCCAAAGTGATTGTACTATTTTACATTCCCACCAACAGTGTATAACTGTTCCAGTCTCTCCACAACCTCTCCAGCGTTTATTATTTTGTGTTTTTTGGATTAATGCTAACCTCGTTGGGGTGAGGTGGTATCTCGTTGTGGTTTTGATTTGCATTTCTCTAATGGCTAATGATCAAGAGCATTTCCTCATGTGTCTGTTAGCTGCCTGAACGTCTTCTTTGGCAAAGTGCCTATTCACATCCTTTGCCCATTTTTTAATTGGGTTTTTTGTCTTTTTGTTGTTGAGGTTTTGCAGTATCTTGTAGATTTTAGAGATTAGATGCTGATGGGATTTGTCGTAGCCAAAATTTTTTTCCCAGTCTTTAGGTTGTCTTTTTATTTTTTTGGTGAAGTCTTTTGATGAGCATAGCTGTTTGATTTTTCGGAGCTCCCCGTTATATAATTTCTCTTCTGGTGTTTGTCCATTGTTAGTAATGTTTTGTATTCTGTTTATGCCCTGTATTAGGGCTCCTAGTGTTGTCCGTATTTTTTCTTCCATAATCTTTATCATTTTAGACATTATATTTAGCTCTTTGATCCATTTTGAGTTGGTTTTTGTGCATGGTGTGAGGTATGGGTCTTGTTTCAGTTTTTTGCAGATGGATATCCAGTTATGCCGGCACCATTTGTTAAAGAGACTGTCTTTTCCCCAGTTAACGAACTTTGGGACTTTGTCAAATATTAGCTCCTCATAGATGGATGAATTTATGTCTGGATTCTTAATTCTGTTCCATTGGTCTATGTATCTTTGTTGTACCAGTTTCAGGTTGTTTTGACTACAGCGACGGTATAGGCCTCCCACTTTGTTCTTCTTCTTGAGTAAAGCTTTACTTTTCCGGGGCCTCTTCCCTTTCCATATGAAGTAGGTGATTTGTCTCTCCATCTCATTAAAAAAGGTCGTTGGAATTTGGATCAGGATTCCATTGTATCTGTAGATCACTTTGTGTAGAATTGACATTTTCACATTCCTATCCATGAGCATGATATGTTTTTCAACTTAAGCAGGTCTCTTTTGGTTTCTTGTGTGGTGTCTTGTAGTTTTCATTCTATAGGTCTTTTATGTCTGTAGTTAGATTTATTCCTAAGTATTTTATCTTCTTGGGAGCTGTTGTAAAATGTATTGATTTGGTGAATTCCTCTTGGAAGTTCTCTTTATTGGTGTAGAGGAATCCAACTGATTTTTGTATGTTTATCTTGTATCCTGACACTTTGCTGAAATCTTCTATTAGTTCCAGTAATTTTCTTGTGAATTCTTTGGGGTTTTCTGTGTATAAGGTCATATCATCTACAAATAGAGATACTTTGACTTCTTTTCTACTAATCTGGACACGCTTTATTTATTTTTCTAGCCTATTTGCTCTGGCTAGGACCTCCAGCACAATGTTGAATAAAAGTGTTAATAAAGGGCATCCTTGTTTGGTTCCCATACTGAAGGGGAATATTTTCAAACTCTCTCCATTTAGGATGATGTTGGCTGTTGGCTTTGTATAAATGTCTTTAATTATGTTGAGGAATTTCTGTTCTACTCCTATTTTGTTGAGAGTTTTTATCATGAATGGGTGCTGGACTTTTTCAAATGCCTTTTCTGCATCGATTGATAAGATCATGTCGTTCTTGTCTTTTGTTTTATTTATGTGATGGATTATTTTGATTATTTTTCTAATGCTGAATCACCCCTGTATACCTGGTATAAATCCCACTTGATCGTGGTGAATTATTTTTTTTAATATATTGCTGAATTCTATTGGCTAGAATTTTGTTTACGATCTTTGTGTCAATGTTCATGAGGGATATTGGTCTGTAATTTTCTTTTTTTGTGGCGTCTTCACCTGGTTTTGGTATCAGGGTTATTCTGGCTTCATAGAATGAGTTTGGGAGTATTCCTTCCTTTCTGTGCTCTGAAATATCTTTAGTAGTAGTGGTGTTAACTCTGAAAGTTCGGTCGAATTCTCCAGCGAAACAGTCTGGGCTAGGGCTTTTTTTTGTTGGGAGATTTTAATTCCCTTTTCAATCTCTTCTTTTGTGATAGGTTTGTTTAGTTATTCTAGCTCTGTTTGTGTTAGCTTAGGCAGGTAAAGAGTTTCTAGGAATTTGTACATTTCCTCTAGGTTTCCAAATTCGTTAGAGTACAATTTTTTGTAGTATCCTGTTACGATTCTTTTAATTTCAGTTGTGTCTGTTGTGATATTACCCATCTTATTTCTTATATGGGTTATTTGCTTCTCCTGTTTTTCTTTTGTCAGTTTGGCCAATGGTTTATTGATTTTGTTGATTTTTTTCAATGAATCAGCTTTTGGTCTTGTTAAATCTTTCAATTGTTTTTCTATTCTCTATTTCATTTAATTCTGCTCTAATTATTATTTCCTTACTTCTGGCACCCAAGGGCTTCTTTTGCTGCTCTTTTTCTATTTCTTTGAGTTGTAGGGTTAATGTTTTGATTTTGGCCCTTCTTCTTTTTGAATGTGTACATTTTTTGCTATAGACTGACCTCTGAGCACTGCTTTTGCTGTGTCCCAAAGGTTCTGGTTGGATGTGTTTTTATTCTCATTTGATTCTGTGAATTTGTTTATACTATCCTTAATTTCTTCTATAACCTATTAGTTTTTGAGCAAGGTGTTGTTCAGTTTCCATGTGTTTGATTTGTTTTCCTTAGTTTTCCTGTTACTGATTTCTACTTTTATGGCTTTATGGTCAGAAAAGATGCTTTGTAATATTTCGATGCTTTGGATTTTGTTAAGGCTTGCTTTATGACCTAATATGTGGTTTATTCTGGAAAATGTTCCATGTGCATTGGAAAAGAAAGTATACTTGGCTACTGTTGGCTGGAGTGTTCAGTATATGTCTATGAGATCAAGTTGGTTGATTGTGGCATTTAGATCTTCCATGTCTTTATTGAGCTTCTTTCTGGATGTTCTGTCCTTCACCGATAGAGGTGTGTTGAAGTTTCCTACATTTATTTTGGAGCTATCTCTCTTTTCAATTGTGGTGGAGTTTGTTTTATGTATTTTGGAATCCAGATGTTGGACACGTAAATATTTATTATAGTTACTTCCTCCTGTATATTGACCCTTTAATCATTATACAGTGTCCTTCCTAATCCTTTGTGGTGGATTTTACTTTACAATCTATTTTGTCAGAGATTGATATCGCCACTCCTGATCTTTTTTGAGTGTTGTGCTTGGTATATATTTTCCATCCTTTGAATTTTAGTTTGTTTGTGTTTTTAAGTCTAAAGTGTAGGCAGCATATAAACAGATTGTGTTTTTCCATCCAGTCTGCTACTCTCTGTCTCTTTATTGGTGCATTTAGTCCTGTTTACATTCAGTATAATTACTGATTGGTATGAGTTTAGTGTTGTCATTTTGATGTCTTTTTTGTGTGTGTTGACAGTTTCTTTGTTCCATTTAATTTTAAGTGCTGAGTTATTTGTCTTTATGTATTTTCTTTTCATCTTTTTATTGTTGTTGATTTTGTATCTGCTGAGTCTTTATGTTTTTCTTGTTTTTTGTTTTGACTTGTAGGATTGTTAGTTTTCTTTGTGGTTACCTTAATATTCACCCCTATTTTTCTATGTTTAAACCAGTCTTTTATTTCTTTATATTGCTTTGACTTCCTCTCCATATGAAAGATCTATGAATGCATTTTTTAGTCCCACTTTTTTGTTTTAATGTTGTCATCTTTTAAATATTGAAGTCTCTGTTTTCCTATTATCAGTGTTTTAGCTTTGATTTACTTTTGTGTCTTCCCTATCTGGGTTGATATCTTGTTGCTCTGTCCTGTGTTCTAGTCTTGGGTTGTTATCTGATGTTACTGATTTTCTAACCAGAGGACACCCTTTAGCATTTCTTGTAATTTTGGTTTGGCTTTTGCAAATTCCCTAAACTTCAGTTGATCTGGAAATAGCCTTATTTTGCCTTCATATTTGAAAGACAGTTTTGCTGGATATATAATTCTTGGCTATCTTTTTTTTTCTTCTTCTTCTTCTTCAAGGCTTTATGTATGTCATCCCATCACCTTCTTGCCTGCGTGGTTTCTACTGAGTAGTTGGAGCTTAGTCTTACTGACTCTCCTTTGTAGATGACTTTTCGTTTATCCCTAGCCATTCTTCAAATTCTCTCTATCTTTGGTTTTGGCAAGTTTGATTATAATAGGCCTTGGTGAGTTTCTTTTGGGATCTACTTTATGTGGGGTTCAATGAGCATCTTGGATAGATATCTTCTCATCTATCATGATATCAGGGAAGTTTTCTGCCAACAAATCTTCAACAATTCTCTCTGTATTTTCTGTTATCCCCCCCCCCCACCCCTGTTCTGGTACTCCAGTCACTCCTAGGTTATTCTTCTTGATAGAATCCAACATAATTCTTACGAGTTCTTCATTTTTTAAAATTCTTCTACCTGATTTTTTTCCTCCAATAGTTAGTATCAAGTGCTTTATCTTCAATCTCACTAATTCTGACTTCCATCAACTCAATTCTGCTCCTAAGACTTTCCATTGAATTGTCTAATTCTGATATTTTATTGCTAATCTTCTGGATTTCTAATTGCTGTCCCTATATGGATTCTTGCAGCCTATTAAATTTTTCATTATGCTCTTCTATAATCTTCTTAAGTTCCTTTGTTGCTTTGTCTGTGTGTTCCTTGGCTTGTTGTGCATTTTGTTTGATCTTCTTCCTGTTATCTTGTAGATTTCTGTATATTAATCTTTTGTATTTTACTTCCAGTAATTCCAAGAAGTTCTCTTCCTCCAGAAAATTTCTTGATACTTTATTTTGGGAGCTTGCTAACGCCATCATGGATTGCCTCTTTATGTGATTTGGTATTGACTGTTTTCTCTGAGTTATCAATAAATTATTATATTTATTTGTTTTATGTTTGCTTACTGTGTCCTAGCTTCTTGTTTTCTTTTGTTTTGATATGCTCAGATAGGCTGCTCATGTGAGCTAGTTTGATTGTTCGTGCCTTTGAAGCTCTAACAACCTGTCACAAGGTGGTTAGATCTGTTACTATGTACGTGAGCCCAGGAATCTGTTTACTTTTCTTGTATGGATTCAGCTCAGGTGTCCTCATAGTAGGTCACCAAGTGTGTGGTTCAGGCTCTCACCTACAGTCCTAGACAGGCATGGGTTATTGGTGTAGGCACAGGTACCTGGCTGCAGTAGTGGGTCATACAGTGAGAAAGGTAGGGGCCTGACGGCTGCCCCTAGAGGGAGGACCGTGTGTCCTTGTTCCTTAGAGCATGTAGGTGGGTGGGTTTTGCAGCTGGACTATGGGCACCCAATGCTGTTGGCTGTAAGAACTGGGAGGCACCACTTGTTCTTGGACCCCTGTCCCAGGTGGCTAGGTGACATGGGTGGAGCCACCAGTCCTCAGACCCACGATGTGGGTAGGCAAGGTCCATGTTTAATGGGGAGAACAGTGTCAAATGTCACAAACTTGCCACTTCACCATATAGCTGATACAGTTGAAGTTAGGCTTCAGGTATATACCCTATTGTACAGTGGTAATGACGACCTACGCTGTTGAAATGGGCCCACACATGTCTGTTCAGGGGTGAAAGACATCCAAAGTCTGTGGACCCCTTATGCCTGTGCCTAGGCAAAGAGCTATGTTTACCCTGAGTTCCTGGCTTAGAGGAGCCAGCAGATTATTTTTTCCTGTTTGTTAATTTTTTTCCCTCTCCAAGGCTGGGAGAATGGCTCAGAGCACGAGACCGGGTCCTACTTATGGCCCAGGGGACTCGGCAATCGCTGAAGCCCACTGGGGACAAAGAGCAGAGTGGGGAGGGGGTAGGTAAATGGGAGAGAGGCTTTTCCCAAACGAGGTGTTGTTTGATCCACACGGTAGGTCAGATGCATGTACTTATCTTTTGCTTATCGTGCACCAGTTTTCACTGGTTCTGGAGGCATGAGTAGACTCTGCTGCTCTGTCTCTTCTGATGTGGAAAACACCATCAGAGCACCACTGCTTGCCTCACTGGGCACACCAACCTATGTGGAATGAAGTGTTCTGGCTCCTCCCAGGTCAGTTCTGGCAACCCCTTTCTGCTTCTGTACCTTCTCTCCCTCCCCCTGCCACTTAGTCTGATTCTTCAACTTTGCCTTTGATGTTCAGGGCTCCTAGATTGTCATATATAATTGATTCCCATGTTTTTTCAGGTCTCTGTTGTAAGAGGGATCATGGGAAGCATCTCACTACTCCATCATCTTGGCTACACCTCTCACATTTTGTAAACTTTTTATGGACAAATTTCTAGAAACACGCTACCTACCTAAACTAACACACACTGAGGTAGAAAATCTGGACAGACCCATAACAAGAGATTTTGAAAAGGTAATAAAAAAGACTCCCAGCAAAAAAACCCTGACCCACATGGTTTCACTGGAGAATTCTACCAAATATTCAGAGAAGAGCTTACATCAGTACTATTCAAACTATTTCAGAACATGGAAAAGGAAAGGATACTGCCAATTTCATTCTATGAAGCCAGCATATGCCTGATAACAAAACCAGGCAAAGACACCACAAAAAAAGAAAATTACAGGCCAAAATATAGGTGTAAAAATTCTCAACAAAATTCTAGTCAATAGAATTCAGCAACATATCAAAAAAATAATTCACTATGACCAAATGGGATTCATACCAGGTATACAGGGATTGTTCAACATTAGAAAACAATCAATGTAATCCGTCACATAAATAAAACAAAAGAAAAACATGATCTTATTAGTTAATACAGAAAAGGCATTTGACAAAGTCCAACACCCATTCCTGATAAAAACTCTCAATAAAATAGGTATAGAAGGGCAATCCCTCAAAGTAATAAAAGGCATCTATACAAAACCAACAGTCAACATCATTCTTCACCATGTTCACCATGCTTCCTTTTTTTTTTAAATTTATTTATTAGGTCAACATTATTCTTAATGGAGTGAGGCTGAAATCATTCCCTCTGAGAACAGGAACAAGACAAGGATGCCCTTTATCACCACTGCTATTTAACATTGTGCTGGAAGTCCTAGCTAGAGGAATAAGCAAGAAAAAGAAATAAACTGCATCCAAACTGGTAAGTAAGAAATAAAAATATCCCTATTTGCATATGATACGATACTATACATAGAGAACCCAAAGGACTCTACAAGAAAACTACTGGAACTAATAGAAAGATTCAGTAGAGTAGCAGGATACAAGATAAACATACAAAAATCAGCTGGATTCCTATACACCAATAAAGAGAACTACAGAAAGGAAGTCAGGAAAGCACTAACACTTATAACAGCCCCTAAAAAAAAAAAAATACTTAAGAATAAATCTGACCAATCACATAAAAGGCCTATACAAAAAAAACTACAAAATACTACTGCAAAAAACCAAAAGAGCCCTGCATGAATGGGAAAATATACCGTGCTTATGGATAGGTACACCCAACATTGTGAAAACGTCAGTTCTACCTAAAGCAATGCACAAATACAATGCAATCTCGATCCAAGTACTAACAGCATTCATTAAAGAGATGAAAAAAACTAATCATTAACTTTATAAGGAAAGGAAATAGGCCCCAGATAAGTAAAGCAGTATTGAAGAATAAGAATAAAGTAGGAGAACTCGCACTACCTGAACTCAGAACCTACTATACAGCTGTGCTAGTCAGAATAGCTTGGTACTGGTACAACAACAGACACAATGACAGTAGAACAGAATTGAGAACCCAGATGTAAATCCATCTACCCATGGTCACCTGATCTTCAACAAAGGCCCAAAGTCCATCAAATAAGGAAAAGACAGTCTTTTTAATGGATGGTGCCGGTAAAACTGAATGTCAATCTGCAAAAAATGAACAGGACTCATACCTCACACCATACACAAAAACTAATTCAAAGTGGATCAAAGACTTAAATATAAAACCAAAGACTATAAAGATCATAGAAGGAAAAACAGGGTAAATGCTAGAGGCCCTAATACATGGCATAAATATGGATCAAACCATAACTAACAATACACAAACATCAGAAGATAAGCTAGATAACTGGGATCTTCTGAAAATTAAACATTTATGCTCATCGAAAGACTTCACGAAAAGAGAGCCTATAGTCCTGGAAAAAAATTTGGCTATGACAAATCTGACAAAGTTCTAATATCTAAATTTTATAGGAAAATCCAACACCTCTACAACAAAAAGACAAATAATCCAATTAAAAAACGGGCAAAGGATATATGAACAGACAACTTCACCAAAGAAGACATTCAGGTAGCTAATAGACACATGAAAAAATGCTCTCGATCACTAGCCATTAGAGAAATGGAAATCAAAACTTCAATAACATACCATTTCACCCCGACATTACCGGTATTAAAAAAAAAAAAAAAAAACAGAAAATAACAAATGTTGGAAAGGCTGAGAGGAGATTGGAATTCTTATGCACTGTTGGTGGGAATGCTGTTCCATGAGAGTCCTGCACAGCTTCACGTAACCCGGGACTAAATGATGTAACCAGCCTAAGCCTGCTGGGAGGTTGGATTGTCATGTGTACAGCTGGTGAGGAACACTCACAACCTTCCCTTCTCTGGAAAATTGTCCTCATCCCAACAGACGCCATGTCCTCCCAGACCTGGCCAGTGACATACAGGTGCAAAGCCAGTCCCTTCCCAGGGGGACTGCACATGGTGGGATCCAGGCTTCCTTGGGCTAGAGGAAGCCAGGCTGAGCTGAGAGCACACCCAGGCTTTGGTTTCCCTTCCCTGAGAACAATCTCATCAGTTGAACAAGAATCTCTACTTCAGGCTCTGCTTGGAGTACACCTAACCCAAGAAAGAATCAAGATGACCTTAAAGGAGAACAATCTAGATACTTTATGACATCTTGTTTTGTGGCTATTCTTTGAATTCTTATCATCTAATTCTGAAATTTGGCAACTGTAAAATAAAGACTATTTTTTTGCAGAGCAGCACCATATTTCAAAAACCGTATTCTTAACCACGATTCATTGACAAACAGAGGCTAATATCCATTTCCTGTTAACACAATACTCATCTAACGAATTTCTGTTTGAAGAAACCCATCCATACTAGATAATTATGTGTATGATAGATTAAAATGGAATCCATGTATCACATTATAATTAGAAGACAATAACATTTAAAAAATTTAAAGCAAGGGAAAAAAGCTGCCACAAATTATTCATTGCCAGCAAAATCATATGACATTATTTCATTTATTATATTCTGATTTAAAAAAATCATCTCTTTATCTGCAGATTCTATTGTTAACACTTGTCCTGAGTCAGTACAGGGTGTGAAGTAGTGCAGGCATATCCAGGTACCAGTAACAATGAGCCAGTCTATCATCTTTGGTCAGCATGTCCAGTCTCATGCTGGTGTGCATGTGTCCTTCCTCTTCCCATTCACAAGTCCATGTTTACAGAAGTAAATGGAGGGGAGGGTGGAGCTCAGAAAGAGTCAATGAAAGTTCAGTATGCAAATAATCATATCATCTGGTTCCCAGCCTCCAGTGACGCCAGCCACATGCCATCTTCTCCCCTCCCAGGTTTGTGCTTTTTCTACCTTGCTGTTCAAACCTGCTTTAAGAAAATGACATGCTTTTAGGAAAAAAATCTTGAATGGGAAGGTCAGCTGGGGAGAGTTTGTGGTTTCACACAGGCCTTGGATGGACACAGAAAGATAACCTTTAAATTCTCTTACAAATACAATGTTCTGACTCCCAAGACTATATCTAGACAATGCCTCTCTGCCTCACTAAACAGTTAACTTTCTATACACATTCATCTTCATTCATTTACAACTATGATAAAAAAATTGAAAACATGAAACAAACATATTAGGTGTATAATATTGTGGTCAATGAACTCCATGGAGAACATTTTTATGGTTCATATAACATTAATGACATATTTGTGCATCATGTAACACCTGAATAAAATTATTGGTTCAATAAAAAGAATTTTTTTGTTTAAAAACTAAAGTTTGCCTAACAAATGGCTATAATTTTAATATAATTTTTCAGCTGGCAATGGGATTTACAGAAATTTTAAAACAACCATAAATGAAAATAAATGTTGGTGTTTATTGTCTTATGCAATAATTTGTAAGAATTCAATACACAGAACCTCTTCTGATTCTTTTCATGGTTGCTCAGATGGCAACCCAAGTAGCTGCACACATGCTTCAATCCTGGAATAAGAACTGTGCTGCAAACATTTAACTGGAGGCTAAGGGGTGACAACGGTGAGGGTAGTCAGGCTTCTGTTAGCAGCAAATGATACAGAGTTTAGTTATTTTAATTTATTAACATCAGAGTATGAGAGCAGGAGACTCTGATATTCTGAGGATTCACAGTATGCTCTGTTAAAGAGTAAAACCACCTTGGATGTTGGATTTCTGGGCCCGCCCCCTGTTGGGAAGGTTTGAGTTACCACTCACTCAGACTTAACATTAGGCACAAAGGACTGACTCTCCATGTCTGTCATGCTGCTTTTCATTAGCAATGCATTCTCCAATTTGTCCCCAGGCAAACTCCAACCCTTTACTCATGGCCCAGCTCACATCCTCTCTCCTTCGTCCTGCCTTCTCTGATTCTGTGAGGCCGATGTCGGCATCTCCTCCTGTTCCCACTGCACCTTAAGTGGTCAGGTTGCTAACTATATTACAATTGTGTGCGTGTCTGTCTCTCCCAGTAGAGTCTTGGATTTCTGAGGATAGCATATGTAGATTTTCACTTTTATATTCCCCAAATCCAGCAGAGTACCTGCCCTACATAGGTGCTCACTCTCAGTTGGTTGAATGAATAATCAACCTGAAGCAGAACAAAGACTTCTTGACCCTGTCTTCTTTGATTTTTCACTAAAGCGGGATGGTGTTATTTTGACTCTTCACGTTTCTGCTGGACTGGGGTAAACAAAAATCTTGTTCATTCCAATAAAGTATTTAATGAAGAGTTGTTGAAATGTCAGTGCATATTCAAAATGTCAATACATATTTCAAATTTTTGAGATAATTTGAAATTCAAATAGTCTGATGCGATGATTGAGAGCTCATGGTAGAGAAGTTATTAGTCCTTCATCTGAACATACTTATTAGTTCGACAACAGTAGTCAGCATGTCATAGAGAAAGGGAAGGATAGACAAGCCCCTCAATGCCTTAATGGCTTGAGAAACACACCCCACCAACCGGCAGGAGGGGAAGGAAATTTGGCTGTGATACTTTTAGCCCAGTCGGTTCAGCAACAAAATTTCTGAAACTGACTAGGAGACATATATGCATCTAAGACTGGCACAAAAGCTATGAAATAAAAACATCCTATGTGAGGTGGGGCCAACCCTCTAGGACAAATGTGAGCTAAAAGCCCCTTTAATTCTTGCATCTTTCCTCAAATGATGGCTACAACACAATTATAAACCAAATACCAATTAAGGAAAAAATAAATATCTTGTAACCTACATGATTGGACTTTCCAATGCCTCCACTGTCATATGACTTATACTCTACTGATGACCTTTGTTATGGATTAAATTGTGCCTCCCTCCCCAAAATATGTGTTGAAGTTCTAACCCCTATACCTGGGAATGTGATCCTGTTTGGACATAGAGTTTTTCTTTTGTTATCTTAATGAAGTCCTAAATCTAATACCTCTGAGTGGTATCTTATAAAGGGGAGAACAGACACAGAGAGACATACTCAGGAGAAAGACATTATGTTAAGATGGAGGCAAATGCAGCCGTAAACCCAGGAACTTGAGTTCTCTCTAAGAAGCTAAGAAAGATGTTTCCCTAGAGCAAACATCCTGAATTCAGATTTCTAACATCTAGTACTGTTAGAAAGTAAATTTCTGTTCTTTAAAGCCACTCACTTTGTAGTATTTTGTTATGGCAACCCTAGAAAACTCAGACAATCTTGATAAACTTCCATAAAGAAAGAAAAAGTGTGACAGGGATTATCTAGTGCCTATTATATTCCACGCATGGCACTGATTTCTTCTAATTGTGACATGGGGTCATCCAATGGCAAATGAAACTCAGAGAGACTAATTAATTTTACCTAGCTAGAAAGTGACACTGAACCCATATGTCTTTGTGTTTGTTAGTGGTTCTTAAGCATAATCCCAGTAACATCTTTCTAGAGCTAAATAAAAATTAGGGAACTTACGTTCTTTCTTCATATATCCAGGCATTATTTACCTTCTTTTCCTATACACTTGAAAATAAGATTTACCCATGAATGAATTCCTTCAATTTCCAAGTATTTTATTATTGTAAGCTACCATTCACAATATTTATAATTATTTTAATCATGGTAGTTATTTTTTAATTTATAAGTGTTGCTACAAATTTATTGTTTTACTTAGATTAGTACACAATTAAAAATGACACCACATTAAATATCAACACCTCCCTTGATTATTAAATGGTTCCTTGTGGATTATTTATGGTAGTTGACAGAAATGATGCCAACATCAAGCCCACGGTGTGAAATAGGATTTCCAGTGACCATAAACACATCTGGCTGCTGAATTTTCCCAACACATCTTCATTTTTATTAATATTCAAAACCAGGCAAAAATAGGGACTATAGATTAAATTACCATACTAACTGGATACTTGCTTTGTGCCTGTCAGGACCTTGTCACATTAAAGAGATTTTATTCCCAAATATCATCACTCATGAAATGCTTTGCTTAGTATACATTTCTGTTTTATTATAGCAGAGACTGGGTATAAAAAGGAATAGGTCATTCTTGAACTTTTAATTGATCTGAATCGAATAGGCTTTCACTTGAATGTTCCAATACCTTAACTGCCTGGTCTTTTGTGGACAGGACAAACTTGGTCTCTCCTCATATTACCCAGTGCTGCCTTGAAATCAGCATTTTTCTTAGTTCTCTGCCATTTACATAACCTTTATTTTTTACAATTTATTTTAATTAATATGTACTTGCACTCCCTGCCATAGAATTTTGTAATTTTCCTGTAATTTTTTTACTTTTAATTAGATATTCCTTCTCTCTCTCTCTCTGTAAGAAAGTTACGCTACAGTTAGTAGATCCTTGCATTTTTTTAAAAAAATGGCAACCCTGGTAAAATATTTCTTTTTTTTTACATGGCAGAAATTGCTGGTTGACCACTTAGAACTGTTCTTCTCCCCATTGATAATAGTAATATTATACCTGGAATAAAAACTATATTCCCCACCTTCCCCTTTCATAGAGATGTGGCCATGTGACTAAATTGTGGACAATTGTATGTACACATAGGATCACCATGAGTCAGAAACCCACTCTACTGCAATGGGTTTGTTTGGTTGGTTGTTTTACATTTCTGGGATGTGTCATTCAAAGGAGAGGAGCATGACTTTTTCCCCTTCCTCCTTCCTGTTGTTTAAAAAACAGATATTATGGCTGGCACCCCAGCAGCCACTTGAATCATGAGATGACCTTGGGAGCAAAACAGAAGGAGTCTCCTGAGTCCCTGAAACTGAGGACTGCCATGTTTTCCCAGGCATGGCCATCTCCAGAACTTTAGAATGTGAGAAAAACTAAACTTGTTTCTTACTCTTATTTTAATTTTCTTTACTACAAATCAAACTCTATTCCTAATATTACAGATGGTCAGCTTTATTTTAATTATTTGTAATTTCTAGAGATAGGCTTCGAGTAAAAGTTGATACCTTCTGAAAAATCACAGATAATCATATTTGTCTTTAAAGGTCGGAGAATGGAAAGACAGCATTAATTTATCAAAGGCTCAAGGCTCTGAAATTCCTTTGTTTCTCTTTAGTTCAGTATTTGTATTATTCAGGGAAATAATACTCTCTGTGAAGATAACGCATAACAAAGCTTGTGAATTACCCAACATAGTAGATTCTACAAAAATGGTTTTCTTCTCCTTCCATTGAGAGGTTTATTCTTTTGAGAGTGAGAAAGTTATCAATCTGGTGAGTCAAGTCAAGCAATTATTAAAACTTATTTATGTCAATAAAATAATTTTCAACTCTGAAGCAGTAATGCTAAATATTTTTTACTGTGTTTATTTAAAAAATAAAATTTGAATTTTTATTCTAATTATTATTATTAAACTTACATTTTAAAGGAACAATTGACTGCTCAAAAAATAAGCAATGCAGCAGTAAGTGAAGGAGTTGGTTAAAGCTATAGCTAGAAACAGGTCTGATGGAAAGAGAAATTCATTGCTAACCCAATGCTGTATCTAGGAAAATTTTACTGTGTTCAGCTCATAATTGTGAAGATAAAATTAATTATCTGAGCATTAAAGCCTTTTGGGACATAAGACCAGAATGTGATTCTAACTAAAAAGCTATGTTTCAAACCATTTCCTTTTAATTACAGGTTCATCTAAAGCAGAAGTCTGCAAATTTTTTTCTGTAAATGCCAAAAAGTAAATAGTTTAACTTTTACAGACCATATGGTCACTGTTGCAAGTATTCAATTCTGCCATTCTAGCATGAAAGCAGCTCCAGATAAAATGTAAATGAATGGGTGTGGCTGTGTTCCAATTAAACTTTATTTACAAAAGATGGCATTGGCTGGATTTGGACCACTGACGATAGTTTACCAATCCCTAATATAGAGGAATATGTCACCAGGGTAAATATAGAAATAAGCACTTCAGTTTCATCTCAGATGGTATCTCTAATATTTCTAAAAATACACCCATAACAACCTCAAATTAATATGAAAAATTTAATAATTCTCTTTCTATCCTTAAATTATGTTTTTAAAAGTTTCAATCAGTTTGACAGACCCAGCACAAGTATTTCTCTCACCTCTGTCATAATATCACACTAAAGAAGGATTACGAAAAGGAATAAATACATCATTATGTTGTTAAGCATCACTGGCCAAGAGATTTCAAATAAATTCTTAAGAAGAAAAATGGATGGTAGCTTGATGATGACTAACATGGTTGAAGAAAATACTCCCAGAATATAAAGCAGAGCATTGCAGCCAACAAGAGAACTGTTCCTCTAAGCAAAAGCCTAGAGAAGCTTCAGTCCAATGTGGACATAAATGACAGCAGCAGAATGAAAAAGAGGTGTCCAAAAAATCAAGTTTAATGGAAATCTCTATTTGGAATTGTCAGTACACTGGATCCTCTCTCACTAACCATTGTTCTACCTTCTTCCCTCCTGCCTCCAACCTGATGCAATGTGTACTTTATCACCAGTATGAAGCAAACAAACAAATAAGAAAATGATATGGCGCTTCCTCAGAAAGCTAGAAATAGACATACCATTCGATCCAGCAATCCCACTCCTACGAATATATCCTAGAGAAATAAGAGTCGTCACTCGAATAGACATATGCACACCTATGTTCATGGCAGCATTGTTCACAATAGCAAAATGATGGAAACAACCTAGATGCCCATCAACAGATGAATGGATAAACAAACTATAGTACATACACACAATGGAGTACTATGCAACGAGAAAGAACAACAATGAATCTGTGAACCATCTCATAACATGGATGAAACTGGAGGACATTATGCTGAGTGAAATAAGTCCATCACAAAAGGACAAATATTGTATGAGACCTCTATTGTAAAAACCCATGAAAAAATTCACATGCAAAATCTAACAATCCTTGTTGGTTACCAGGGATGGGAGGGGAGGCTGGGGAAATACTAAATAGGCAATAGATAAGTGGTATCTTGGGCGAGAGGTGAGACAGTACACAGTACAAGGGAAACTAACACAACCTGCACAAGAAAAGGTCATGGAGGCCCCATGGACACATCCAAACTCCCCGAGGGACTGAGTTGTTGGACGGAGGGCTCTGGGGACCATGGTCTCGGGGAACATCTAACTCAATTAGCATGACACTACTTATAAAGATAATGCTCTACATTCTACCTTGGTGAGTAGTGTCTGGGGTCTTAAAAGCCTGTGAGCAGCCATCTAAGATACTACACTGGTCTCATCCCTTTGGGAGCAAGGGAGAATGAAGAGAACAGGATACAACGAAAAGATTAGTCCAAAGGACTAATTGACCACAACTACCAAGACCTCCACCGGACTGAGTCCAGTACAGCTAGATGGTGCCCAGCTACCACCACTGACTGCTCTGACCAGGATCACAACAGAGGGTTCTGGACAGAGCTGGAGAAGGATGTAGAGCATAACTCTAACTCACAAAAAAAAAAAAAAAAAAAAAAAGACCAGATTTACTGGCCTAAAGGAGACTGGAGAAACCTCAAGAGTATGGCCCCCAGACACCCTTTCAGCTCAGAGGTGAAGTTACCTTCAAGGTTCACTGTTCAGCCTGGGAGTGGACAGCCCAGTAACAGTAAATGAGACTAACAAGTTACAGGAGTCCAGTGACAAGGGCCAGAAGGCAGAGGGGGAGTAGGAAGCTGATGACAAGGAACACAAGTTGAGTAAGGATACTGTTGATGTGTTATGAGATTGTTAACCATTGTTATAGGGCAACATTTGTAATAACTGTTAAATGGGAGGTTATTTTGTCCTGTAAGCCTTCATCTTGGGTGAGAATGGCAGCACAATTGGAAGAGCATAGTCAATGTCACTTAAATGTGTACGTAAAAAGTTTTGAAATGGTGTATCTTTGGCTATGTGTATTTTCACCAAAAAAAAAAAAAAAAAAAGCTGAGAATTCAGAGGGTTAAAATGTTGTGGGGTTGTTAACCAAAGTCATAAAACAGCATGTGTACTACTGTTACATGAGAAACTGTTCTGTAAGCCTTCACCTGAAGTACAATAAAATATTAAAAAAAAAAAAAAAACTTCACAGCCATCTTTAATAAAGAAATTGAATATCAATTACCGAGGAAGAATTAGCCTCCTGCAGAGGGCACAAGTAGCCCAGAAAAACTAGCTCTTCTTATTCTGACACCGGGAACCTCCAGCATTAAAGTTAGCTTCCTGCTTGATCACTCCAAAACAAAGCATTCCTGCTAAAATTCCAGACACCTAGCCAGGGCTCATACTTAGCCTTAATATTTACAGGAAAAACCTGGTTGTAAAAGAGATGCATGTAGAATATGTGATAACAACAACAATAACAACAATACCCAAGAAAGCTACCTCAAAAACTTATCAGTCTCCCATTCTAAAATACGACTGGGTCACAGAAAGTCATCAGTCTTATAAAGAAAGCCATCAGCATAAAAACAAACAAAACAAATGAACAAAGCTACAATTTTTAAAAACGAAAAATTAGTATTAAAAACTAATAATTTAGTGACCTTTACTATCTTTGGAGAGATTTAAAAATATATAAACCCATTGTTGTCAAGTTGATTCCAACTCATAGCAACCCTATAGGACAGAGTAGAACTGCCCCATACGGTTTCCAAGGAGCACCCTGTGGATTCAAACTGCCGACCATTTTTGTTAACAGCTCTAGCTCTTAACCATTATGCCACCAGTTTTCCCAAAAATATATAGAATATATAAATCAAGAATAAGATGATATGACAAGGGAATAATCAGAAAAAAAAAGGAAAATGATAAGCTAACAATATCAATATATCTATATTTATTTAAAATGCAAATAATATATATCCCTATTAAAAAGCAAACCTGATCAGACTGGATTAAAAAAAAAAGAACTATATGTACCTGCAAGACTCAACTATGTGTGCCTACAAGAAATGCACTTAAAATAAAATAAAAAAAACTTGTTAGCTGCTGTTAAGTTAGCCCTTGATTCATGGTGACCCCCATGCACAACAGAACAAAACGCAGCACCACCCTTATGATTGGCCCAAAGACACGTATGGGTAAAGGTATATGGATAGAAAAATATAAACCATGCTAACACTAATCAAAAGAAAGGTGATATAGGCATATTAATATGAGACTAAGTAAATTTCAGAGTAAAGAAATTTACGAACATAGAGAAGGTTATTTATAATATTAAACAGATAATTCATCAAGAGAACATAACAATTCTAAAAGTTTATGCACCTAATAACAGATCATCAAAATGTATGAAGCAAAAAATGGGAAGGAAGAATAAAAACTATCCGTTTTCACAGATAGCATGATCCTATATATAGAAAACTCCAAAGAATCCACTAGAAAGTTATAAGAGCTAATAAATGAACTCTGCAAAGTGGCAGGATACAAGGTCAATACACAAAAATTAGTTGGGTTTCTATACATCAGCAATGAGTACTCTGAAAACGAAATTAAGGAAATAATTCCATTTACAGTAGCATCTAAAAGAATAAAGTACCTAGGAATAAATTTAGCCAAGAAAGTGAAAGACTTGTACACTGAAAACTATAAATCATTGCTGAAATAAATTAAAGAGGACTCAAATAAATATACATTTATGTTCATGAATTAGAAGACAATATTCTTAAGATGTCATTATTACCCAATGCCATCTATAGATTCAACACAATCCCCATTAAAATCCCAATAATCTTTTTTGCAGAAATGGAAAATCCAATCCTCAAATTTATGTGGAACTGTAAGGAGTTTCAAATAGTCAAAGCAATCTTGAGAAAGAAGAACAAAGTAGCAGGACTCACACTTCCTGATCTCAAAACGTACTAAACACCTATAATAATCAAAACAGCCTGGTACTGATATAATGACAGACATATTGAACAACAGAATAGAATTGAGAATCAAGAAATAAACCCATACACCTATGGTCAATTGATTTTTGACAAGGATGCTAAATCCATTCTATGGGGAAAGAATGATCTCTTTAAAAAATGGTGTTGGGCAACTGTACTAAACCAAAGCTAAGAAGTTTCCTGAATACAATCAAGAACTTTGAGAGACAGAGTAGCAGGGATGGGGGGTCTGGGGACCATGCTTTCAGGGGACATCTAGGTCAATTGGCATAACAAAGCTTATTAAGAAAATGTTCTGCATTCTACTTTGGTGAGTAGCATCTGGGGTCTTAAAAGTTTGCAAGCGGCCATCTAAGATGTATCAATTTGTCCCAACCACTTGAAGTAAAGGAGAATGAAGACCACCAAAGACACAAGGAAAGTATTAGCCCAAGAGACAGAATGGGCTACATAAACCAGAGACTTCATCACCCTGAGACCAGAACTAGATGGTCCCCAGCTACCACCAATGAACATCCTGACAGGGAACACAACAGAGGGTCCCTGATAGAGCAGTAGAAGGATGGGGTGCAAAACTCAAATTCTAGTAAGAAGATCAGACTTAATGGTCTGACTGAGACAGAAGGCGCTCCAGAAAGCATGGCCCCTAGACTATCAGCCCAGAACTAAAACAATTTCCGAGGCTGACTCTTCAGACAGGGATTGGACTGGACTGTGGGACATAAAATGCTACTTGTGAAGAGTGTGCCTCTCAGTCAAGTAGATACAAGACACCAAAGGGGCAGCTTCTGTCCAGAGGTGAGATGGGAAGCCAGAGAGAGTTAAGAGCTGGTTGAATGGTCATGGGGAATCAGGGGCAGAAAGGAGGAGTGTGCTGTTGCAGAATTGGGTGAGCAATTGGGGTCTCATAACAATGTATGTAAAAAAAAAATTTGTATGGGAGACTAACTTGAAATGTAAACTTCATTTAATTACAACAATTAAAAAAAAGAAATGGTCCTGGGACAACTGGATTTCTACAAGGACAAGAATGAACCTGGACCCAAATCTCATACCATATATGAAAACTAATTCAAAATTGATCAAGGGTCTAAATGTAAGAACTAAAACCATAAAATTCTTAGAAGGAAATGTAGGAGTAATGTTTGGGGCCTTGTTTTAGCAATAGATTGTTAGATATGACACCAAAAGCACGAGCAACAAAAGACAAAATAGATAAATGGGACTTCCTCAAAATTAAAAACTTTTCTACATCAAAGAACTTTATCAACAAAGTAGAGATAACCTACAGATACAGAAAAATTTGTGTGGAACTGTATATCTAACAAGGTTTTAATATACAGAATATATAAAGAATTCCTACAACTTAACAAAAATTCAAATAACCCAATTAAAAAATGGGTAAAGGACTTGAATAGCCATTTCACCAAAAAAGAACTACAACTGGCCAACAAGCACATGAAAAGATTAACAATGTCATTAGTTATTAGGGAAATGGAAATTAAAAGCACAATAATATATCACTTCACCATTACTATGATTGAAAAAAAGGAAAGCAACAGATATTGGCTTGGATGTGGAGAAACTGGAATGCTCATCCATTCCTGGTAGGGTTATAAAATGATACATTCAGTTTGGAACTTTCTCAAAAATTTAAAAGTAGCATAAAAGTAGAATTAGCATCCTCCTAGGTATATACCCAAATTAACTGAAAGTAGGAACACAACAGGTATATATATATGAATGTTCACTGCAGGACTACACACAATAGAAAAAGGTGGAAAAAACTCAAATGTCCTTCTATAGCTGAATGGATAAAATGTGGTACATACATACAAAGGAATATTTCCCTGCCATAAAGAGAAATGAAGTCTTGATACATGCTATGACATGGATGAACCTTGAAAACATGCTGAGTAAAATAAGTCAGTCACAGAAGGACAAATATTCTATAATCCAAATTAAACAAAATATCTAGAATTGTCAAATAGAGACCAACTACCATTTTGTTAATTTGTCATACTGTGGTGGCTTGCATGTATTATAATGCTGGAAACTGTGCAACTCACATTTTAAATACCAGCAGGGTCACTCCTGGTGTACAGCTTTCAGTGAAGCTTCCAAACTAAGACAGACTAGGGAGAAAGGCCTGGCCATGTACTTCCGAAAATTAATAAAAACCCTATGGATCACAGCAGACTATTGCCCCATATAGTGCTGAAAGATGCGCCTTAGGTTGGAAGGCATTAAAAATGCGCTGTGATCTCAATAATGGACTAGAACATACCAACAATTATAAAGATAGCGCAAGACTAGGCAACGTATTATTCTGTTATACATGGAGTCGCCATTAGTTGGAGCTGACTAGATGGCAACTAACAGCAACAACAGAGACCAAAGTTTATTAGTTTTTTTTTTTTAACTGTGCTTCAGGTGAAGGTTTACAGGACATATAGTTTCTCATTAAACAGTCCATACACATATTGTTTTATGACATGGGTTAACAACCCCACGACATGTCAACCCTCTCCCTTCTCGACCTTTTTTTTTTGGTGAAAATATACATAGCCAAAGATACAAAATCCACTTCAAAAATTTCTACATGCACAGTTCAGTGACATCGATTACGTTCTCCCAGTTGTGCTGCTATTCTCACTTTATATGAAGGTTTACAGAACAAAATAGTTTCTCATTAAACACTTAGTACACGTGTTGCCCTATGACAATGTTTAACAACCCCACTACATGTCAACATTGTCCTTACTCAACCTTGGGTTCCCTATCACCAGCTTTCCTGTCTCCTTCTGCCTTCTAGTCCTTGCCCCTGGACTGCTGTGCCTCATTAGTCCTGTTTTGTTATATGGGGTTGTCCAGTCCCCAGCTGAATGGTGAACCTCGGAAGTGACTTCACCACTGAGCTAGAAGGGGTCTGGGGGCCATAATCTCAGGGTTTCTCCAGTCTCTTTCAGGCCAGTAAATCTGTTGTTTTTTTTGTGTGTGTGTGTGTTAGAATTTTGTTCTACATCCTTCTCCAGCTCTGTCCAGAACCCTCTGTTGTGATCCTGGTCAGAGCAGTGAGTGTTGGTAGCCAGGCAGCTGTACTGGACTCAGTCTGGTGGAGGCCTTGGTAGCTGTGGTCCATTAGCCCTTTGGACTAATCTTTTCCTTGTATCCTGTTCTCTTCATTCTCACTTGCGCCTGAAGGGGTGAGATCAGTGGAGTATCTTAGATGGCTGCTCAAAGGCTTTTAAGACCCCAGATGCTACTCACCAAGGTAGAATGTAGAAGATTGTCTTTATAAACTGTGTTATGTCAGTTGAGCTAGATGTTCCCCGAGACCATGGTCTCCACAGCCCCCTGCCCAGCAATTCAGTCCTTCAGGGAGTTTGGATGTGTCTAGCGAGCTTCCATGACCTTTCCTTGTACAAGCTGTCCTGGTTTCCCCAGTATTGTGTACTGTCTCACCCTTCACCCAAGATACCACTTATCTATTGCCTATTTAGTATTTCCCCCCCACCCCTCATAACCAACAAAGATTGTTTCGTTTTGTGTGTAAACTTTTTCACGGATTTTTACAATAGAGGTCTCACAATATTTGTCCTTTTGTGATTGACTTATTTCAGTCAGCATAATGTCCTCCAGTTTCATCCAAGTTATGAGATGCTTCACAGATTCATCATTGTTCTTTATCGTTGTACAGTACTCCATTGTGTGTATGTACCATAGTTTGTTTAACCATTCATCTGTTGATGGGCATCTAGGTTGTTTCCATCGTTTTGCTATTGTGAATAATGCTGCAATGAACATGGTGTGCATATGTCTATTCGAGTGACACCTCTTATTTCTCTAGGATATATTCCTAGGAGTGGGATTGCTGGATAGTATGGTATGTCTATTTCTAGCTTTCTAAGGAGGTGCCATATCATTTTCCAAAATGATTGTATCATTTTTCATTCCCACCAGCAGTGCATAAGAGTTCCGATCTCCCCACAGCCCATCCAACATTTGTTATTTCCAGTGTTTTTGATTCGTGCCAGTAATGCCGGGGTGAGATGGTATCTCATTGTGGTTTTAGTTTGCATTTCTCTAATGGCTAGTGACCGTGAACATTTCTGCATTTGTCTGTTGGCCACTTGAATGTCGTTTTTGGTGAGGTGTCAGTTCATTTCCTTTGCCCGTTTTTTAATAGGATTATTTGTCTTTTTGTTGTAGAGGTGTTGGATTTTCTTGTAGATTATGGAGTTTAGACCTTTGTCTGACTTGTACTGTCCAAAAACTTTTTCCCAGTCTGTAGGTTCTCTTTTTACCCTTTTGGTGAAGTCTTTTGAAGAGCATAGGTGTTTGATTTTTAGAAGATCCCAGTTATCTAGCTTGTCTTCTGGGGTTTGGGTGTTGATGGTTATGGTTTGTACCCTGTTCATGCCATGAATTAGGGGCTGTAGCATTGGTCATATTTTTTCTTCTATGAACTTTATAGTTTTTGGCTTTATATGTAGGTCTTTGATCCATTTTGAATTAGTTTTTTATATGGTGTGAGGTATGGGTCCTGTTTCATTTTTTTGCAGATGGATATCCAGTTTTGTCAGCACCATTTGTTAAAAAGACCGTCTTTTCCCCATTTGATGGACTTTGGGCCCTTGTTGAAGATCAGGTGACCATAGGTGGATGGATTTACATCTGGGTTCTCAATTCTGTTCCATTGGTCAATGTATCTGTCGTTGTACCAGTACCAGGCTGTTTTGACTACTGTATCTGTACAGTAGGTTCTGAGGTCAGGTAGTGTGAGTCCTCCAACTTTATTCTGCTTCAGTACTGCTTTACTTATTCGGGGCTTCTTCCCTTTCTATGTAATGATTAGTTTTTCCATCTCTTTGAAGAATGTTGTCGGTATTTGGATTGGGATTCCATTGTATTTGTAAATTGCTTTGGGTAGAATTGTCATTTTCACAATGTTGAGTCTACGTATCCATGAGCATGGTATGTTTTTCCATTTATGTAGATCCCTTTGGGTTTCATGCAGTAGTGTTTTGTAGTTTTCTTTGTATAGGTCTTTTACATCCCTGGTACTAAGTATTTTATTTTTTTAGGGGCTATTATAAGTGGTACTGTTTTCCTGATTTCCTTTTCATTGTTTCTTTATTGGTGTATAGGAATCCAGCTGATTTTTGTATGTTTATCTTGTATCCTGCTACTCTGCTTAATCTTTCTATTCATTCCAATAGATTTCTTGTGGAGTTTTTAGGGTTTTCTATGTATAGTATCATATCATCCGCAAACAAGGACAGTTTAACTTCTTCATTACCAATTTGGATGCCCTTTATTTTTTTCTTGCCTTATTTCTCTAGCTAGAACTTCCAGCAAAATGTTAAATAGGAGTGGTGATAAAGGGCATCCTTGTCTTGTTCCTGTTCTCAAGGGGAATGTTTTCAGCCTTTCTCCATTAAGAATGATATTGGCTGTTGGTTTTGCATAGATGTCCTTTAGTATGTTGAGAAATTTCCCTTCTGTACATATTTTGTTGAGAGTTTTTATCAGGAATGGGTGTTGGATTTTGTCCAATGCTTTTTCTGCATCAGTTGAAATGATCTTGTGATTCTTTTCTTTCCTTTTATTTATGTGGTGGATTACGTTGATTGATTTTCTAATTTGAACCATCCTTGCATAGCTGGTATGAATCCTACTTGGTAGTGGTGTATTATTTTTTTGATATGATGCTGAATTCTATTGGCTAGAATTCTGTCGAGAATTTTTGCATCTATATTCATGAAAAATATTGTTGTGTAATTTTCTTTCTTTTTTTTTGGCGTGTTTGCCTGATGTTGGTATCAGGGTTATGCTGGTTTCATAGAATGAATTCAGAAGCATTGCTTCCTTTTCTGTGCTCTGAAATAGCTTGAGTAGTAGTGGTACAAGCTCTTCTCTGAATGTTTTCTAGAATTCTCCAGTGAAGCCATCTGGGCCAGGGTTTTGTTTTTTTTGTTGGGAGTTTTTTTTATTACCTTTTCAATCTCTTCTCTTGTTAGGGGTCTGTTCAGATTTTCAACATCACTTTGTTGTAGTTTGGGTAGGTAGTGTGTTTCTAGAAATTTATCCTTTTCCTCTAGGTTTTCAAATTTTTGGAGTATAGCTTTTCATAATATTCTTTTATGGTCATTTTTATTTCAGTTGGGTCTGTGTAATGTCACCCATTTCATTTCTTATTTGGGTTATTTGCATCCTCTCCTGTTTTTCTTTTGTCTGTCTGGCCAGTGGTTTGTCAATTTTGTTAATTCTTTCAAAGAACCAACTTTTGATTTTGTTGATTCTTTCTATTGTTTTTCTAGTCTCTATTTCATTTATTTCTGCTCTGATCTTTATTATTTCTTTTCTTCTGGTGGTTGTGGGCTTTTTTTTGCTGTTCTCTTTCTATTTGTTTGAGTTCTGTAGTTAATGTTTTGATTTTGTCCCTTTCTTCTTTTTTGATCTGTGCATCTATTGCTATAAATTGTCCTCTGAGGACTGCCTTTGCTGTATTCCAGAGGTTTTGGTATGATGTGTTTTCATTCTCGTTTGATTCTAGGAATGTTTTGATTCCATCTCTGATTTCTTCTGTTACCCAGTGATTTGTAAGCAGGGTGTTATTCAGTTTCCATGTAACTGATTTTTTTTCTAAAGTTTATTAGTTTTTACCAGGGGTGAGAAGGAGTGGGAAAGATGGAGTCATTGCCTGGGGGGCACTGAGCTTCTCTTTAGAGTAATGGAAAAATTTGAAAATGAATAGTGGTTATAGTTGCATAACATGATGCACATAATTAATGTCACTGAATTGTACAAGTAAAAAAATATTGAAATGGAAAATATTTTTACATATACTGACAGTCCACGGGTTACAACTTACAGACAACTCCTACTTGCCTTTTAATATTATGTAAATTTGCCCTCACTTTGAAACAAATCTATCAACCCCCTACTCACTACAAATTCTTCATCATAATCACCTTCACTTGCTATACATACATCTTTTAAATCACTGAAAAGTCTTCAAGCCTTTTCTTACACTGAAGTACATGTAAGACTAAATAAGAATTGTATGCAACTTTTCCGACTGACCTACAAATCTGACTTAAAAGTACAGTCAGAAATGAATCTCGTTCATAATCTAGCAACTGTCTGTATATATGTATATATACATATATACATACATATATATACACACATGTATCTATATATACATGCATATATACACACATAGATACATATATAATGCATATATATGTATGTATACAAATACATATATATACACACATGGCTATTTAAGTGATCCATTTCTTCTTGAGCAACCTTTCGTTACTTCTGATTCTCAAGAAATCTGTCTATTTCATGTAAGTTGTTGAATTTATTTGTGTGAAGTTGTTCATAATATTACTGCCTATCCTTTTAATATCAATAGAATATGTAACGTTATCACCTCTTTCTTTTATAGATATATGAAAGAAATTGAGTTTGTAGTTAAAAGCCTTCCCAAAAAGAAAACTCAAGGCAGAAATGGCTTCACTAGTGAATTCTACCAAATATTTAAGGAAGAAATGTTACCAATTCTACCCAAATTCTTCCTAAAAATTGAAATGAAAAAACTAATTCTCAGCTCATTCTATGAGGCAATCATTAGTCTGACACCAAAACTGGGCAAAGACATTACAAGAAAAGAAACTACAAACCAATATACCGATAAACATAGATAAAAAAAAAAATTAAACAACATATTTTAAAATTAATCTAACAATATGTAAAAACAATAACATCATGACCAAGTGGGTATATCCCAAGAATGCAAGGTGGGTTTAACATTCTCAAGTCAATCAATACAATTCACCATATTTAAAAAAAAGTATAATCATCTCATTAGGAGCGGAATAAGCATTTGACATCTATTCTTGACAAAAATAAATAACTCAGCAAGCTAAGAATAGAAGGAAACTTTCTCTACCTGATAAAGGACATATACAAAAAATACATAAAGCTACCTCGCCTTAATGCTGAAAGACTAAATGCTTTCTGTTAGATCAGGAATGACACAAAAAGATTCTTGGCATTCCTATTCAGTATTATACTGGAGGTTCTTGCTGGTGCAATAAGCAAGAAACAGAAATAAACGGCATCCAAATTGGAAAGGAAGAAGTACAACTTTATTTATAAAAACTACTTAACTAATTAGTGAGTTGTATTCATCAGGATACAAGATGAATATACAAAAATCAATTGCATTTCTGTATATTTTGCTGTTGTTGCTGTAGTCGCTGATGAGTTGTCTCCAACTCACAGTGACCCCATGTAAAACATAACAAAATGTTGCCCAGTCCTGTGCCATCTTCATAATCAATGGTATGCTTGAGTCCACTGTTGAGATTATGTAGTGCTTTCCAAGCTAGGGGGCTCACCTTCCAGCACTATATGGGACAATATTCTGTTGTTATCCATAGGGTTTTCATTGGCTATTTTCAGAGTAGATCACCACGCATTTCTTCCTAGTCTGCTTTAGTCTTGAAGTTCCACTCAAACCTGTCCACCATGAGTGACCCTGAAATACCAGTGGCATAGCTTCCAGCATAGCTACCAGTAGCAACACAGAAGTCACCACAGCATGACAAACTTACAACCCGGTGGTGGTTTTCTGTACTTGTTGTTGTTGTTAGGTGCCATTGAGTTGGTTTCAACTCACAGTGACCCCATATATAACAGAATGAAACACTGACCAGTCGTGTGCCATCCTCACTCTTGTTGCTGTGTTTGAGCCCATTGTTGCAGTCACTGGGTCAATCCAATTCTTGAGGATCTTCCTGTTTTTTGCTGAGCTTCTACTTTACCAAGAATGATGTACTTCTCCAGGGAATGGTCACTCATGATAACATGTCCAAAGTACATGAGATGAAGAAATCTCAGTATCCTTGCTTTGAAGGAGTATTCTGGCAGTACTTCTTCCAAGACAGACTTGCTCGTTCTTCTGGCAGTGCATGGTATATTCAATATTCTTCAATAACACCATAATTCAAAGGTGAGAATTCTTCTTCTGTCTTCCTTATTCATTGTGCAGCTTCTGCACGCATATGACCAAAACAAACCAGTTGCTGTCGAGTCGATTCTGACTCATAGTGACCCTATAGGACAGAGTAGAACTGCCCCATAGGGTTTCCAAGGATCGGCTGGTGGATTTGAACTCTATAGCAGCCTTACCTCTTAACCACCGTGCCACAGGGCTCCATTGCATGCATATGAGACAATTGAAAATACCATGACTTGGGTAAAGAGCACCTTAGCCCTCAAAGTGACATCTTTGCTTTATAACACTTTAAAGAGGTCTTTTGCTGAAGATTTGCCCAATGCAATATGTCCTTTGATTTCTTAACTGCTGATTTCATTGGTACTGATTGTGAATCCAAGTAAAATGAACTTCTTAACAACTTCAATATTTTCTCCATTTATCATGATGTTGCTTATTGGTCCAGTTGTGAGGATTTTTGTTAGCAATAAATAGCAATAAATCTGATAAAGATCAAAGACTACAACCTTCAGTATGGATTACACCTCAAAATAAATTTGTTATTTATTTATAGATATGAGTGTGCAACTCCAGCGATGCAGCTGTTTATTGAAACATCTCAATTGGTACTCTGTGAATTCCTGGAGGCTTGTTTTTGCCAATGCCTTCAGTGCAGCTTGGATTTCTTCCTTCAGTACCACGGGTTCTTGATCATATGCTACCTCCTGAAATGGCTAAACATTGATTCTTTTTCGTACAGTGACTCTGTGTATTTCTTCAATCTTCTTTCCATGCTTCCTGTGTTGTTGAAAATTTTGCCATAGAGTCCTTCAATATTGCAACTGGAGGCCTGAATTTTTTCTTCAGTTCTTTCAGCTTCAGAAATACCAATTGTCTTCTTCCCTTTTGGTTTTCTAACTCCAGGTCATTGCACATTTCATTATAATAATTTACTTTGTCTTCTCTAGCTGCCCTTTGAAATCTTCTGTTTAACTCTTTTATTTCTTCATTTCTTCAGTTTGCTTTAGCTCCTGGAAAATTAAGAGCTAGTTTCAGAGTGTCTTCTGACATCCATTTGGTTTTTCTATATACTAGCAGCAAACAATTAGATATTGAAATTCAAAAATACAATTTACAATATAATAAAAAAAATGAAATACATAGCAATGAATCTGACAAAAGATGTGCATGTCTTTACATGTAAAACCACAAAGTATTCTTGAGATAAAGAAGACCTAAAGTGGTGGTTCTCAACCAGGGACGATTTTGCTCCCTTAGGGACATTTGGCAATGGTCTGATGACATTTTTTGTTGCCACGACTAAGATGATAGTTTGTGCCTCTGTCATCTAGTGAGTAGAGGACAGTGACACTGATGAACATCTTACAATGCTCAAAACAGCCCCCAAAACAAAGCATTATCTGGTTCAAAATGTCAGTATGCTGAAGTTGAGAAAAACATGACATAACTGAGATATAAACTTTGTTCACGGGTCAGGAAACACAATACGTTATGTCACTTCTCGCCAAATTGATCCACTGAGTCAATGTAATCCTAATCAAATTCCCAGAAGGTTATTTTTCCACATATACATTGACAAACCAATTCTAAAATTCAGATGGAAGTGCAAAGGTCCTAGATAACTTTTTCAAACAATTTTGAAAACGAACAAGAAATTTTGATCAGGGGACATCTAGGTCAATTGGTATAACATAGTTCATAAAGAAAATGTTCTACATCTCACTTTGGTGAATAGCACCTGGGGTCTTAAAAGTTTGCAAGCAGCCATCTAAGATACATCTATTGGTCCCATCCCATCCAGAGCAAAGGAGAATGAATAAAACCAAAGACTCAAGGAAAATATTAGCCCAAATGACTAAAGGACCACATGAGTCAGAGACTCCACTAGCCTGAGACCAGAAGAAATAGATGGTGCCCAGCTACCACCAATGACCGCTCTGACAGGTATCACAACAGAAAGTTCCAGACAGAGTGGGAGAAAAATGTAGAGCAGAATTCAAATTCATGAAAAAAAAAGACCAGACTTACTAGTCTGACAGAGACTGGAGGAACTCTGAAACTATGGCTCTTGGACACTCTGCTAACCCAGAACCGAAATCATTCCCAAAGCCTACTTTTTAGACAAAGATTAGATAGGCCTATAAAACAAAAAATAACACATGTGAGGAACATGCTTCTTTTAGTTCAAATATATGGGACCAAATGGGCAATCCTGTCCAAAAGCAGGACGCGAAGGCAGGAAGGGACAGCAACTGGATGAATGGGCACAGGGAACCCAAGATGGAAGGGGAAACGTGCTGCCACATTGTGGGAATTGCAACCAATGTTGCAAAGCAATGTGTGTATAAACTTTTGAATGCAAAATTGACTTGAGCTGTAAACTTTCATCTAAAGCACAAAAAAAAAAAAAAAAAAAGGAAAAATGAACAAACAGGAAGGGAAAAAGAAACAGCTTCCCAAAGAAGTGGCTTCTGAGGAACGGGTAGAATAGAAGCATTTCATGTGATGTTGGCAATAACATTGGATGCAGATTGCATCCCTCCCTCATTTGTTCTAGAACTCTGCTCAGAAACAGGTTCAGTGGCTGAGAGAGAAACATCCCCAGGGATCCATCTGCTCTTTTCACTGCTGCCTCATCCGGGGACAGACAGAATCCCCCAGCAGGATGCGAACTGCCTGCCAGAGCTCTGTTTCTCATGAATTATATGTCCAGACTGGAGTTCTCCCAGTCTGGTTATTAACCTTCTCCCAAGGTCTTGTGATTTAAATTCTCTTTGGGAAATAAAGACATGATATACGTCTCACTGACAGGAAATTTCTTACCTAGGGAGGCGTAAAAAGTGTCAAAAGAGTTCTCAGTTTCTGAGGAAATAACTCCTCCTTGCTTTCACTTTCCTGTGTCCTGGTTGATTCACTTGTTCATTCATTTGGCAATCATTATGGAGCCTACTGTGTGCCAGGCAATGGCTTCATAACCTCCAAGAGCTCTCTGCTAATAAAGTAACCAAAACCAGTTGCTGTGGAGTTTACTCTGATTCATGGTGACCACATGTGTGTCAGAGTAGAACCGTGCCCCATAGGGTTTTTAATGGCTGATTTTTTTGGGAGCAGATCACCAGGCTTTTCTTCCAAGGCACCTCTGGGTGGACTTGAACCTCCAATTTTTCTGTTAGAATCTGTTATAGATTGAATTGTGTCCTCCAAAACTATGTGTTGTAAATTCTAACCTCTATGCCTGTGGTTGGAGCCCTGGTGGTGCAGTGACTAAGAGCTCAGCTGCTAACCAAAAGATTGGCTGTTTGCATCCACCAGCTGCTCCTTGGAAACCCTATTGGGCAGTTCAACTTGTCCTATAGGGTTGTTATGAGTCGGAGCTATAACATCTGTAGTGAACAATTTCACATTTTTTCACCACGTCTAAAACTCTGCTTCTAGGTATGGCTGGCATCTGTCTCTCTCTCAACCCCACAGCACCTTCCTACAGAATCAAAGCCTCTTTTCAAATTTACAGTCCCTGACAGGTGTGGATGATCCAGTAAACAAGGTAAGCACGGGCTTATTTGTGCTTACTTACTAATCTATACTGAACAATTTCACATTGTCTTAGGCTGGGTTCTCTAGAAAAGCAAAACCAGTGAAGTGTACAAATATATATATATATATATATATATATATATATATATATATATATATATAGACACACACACACACATATATATATATAGAGAGAGAGAGAGAGAGAGATTTATATTAAGGAAATGGGTAAAGTGGCTGCAGAGGCTGGCAAACCCAAGATAGGCAGGC
This sequence comes from Dugong dugon, assembly GCA_030035585.1. NCBI lineage: Eukaryota > Metazoa > Chordata > Mammalia > Sirenia > Dugongidae > Dugong > Dugong dugon. The sequence goes on from CM057482.1 coordinate 56,832,923, forward strand.
CAGAGAGCAGGGATGTTGCTCAGAGGCTGTGAAGATTGACGAATTCCAAGATCGGCAGGCAAGACCATAGGTTAGCTACTAGCTCCAGTCCCAAGAACCAGCGGTCAGATGAACAGGAGCCTTAGACAAGGAATTAGTGTAAAATATATTCAAGTCAGGATCCCAAAGTAAAAAGAAATCTTGATCATATGAAATGAAGAGGAAAAAAAAAAAAACAAAAAACAGACCTTAAAAAGTACTACTAATACTTTGTATTATTTTCCTTAGACTAGCTGAAGGTATTTATAGGACTGACAATAACAATTGTGGGAAGTATTGCTTTAGAGATATTTACAGGTGAGCTAACAGCCTTTTCAGAGGTCTAGAGATATATAGGGAAGTCCCTGGGTGGTGCAAATGGTTAATGTGCTCAGCTACTAATCGAAAGTTTGGAGGTTCTGTCCACCCAGAGGTATCTTGGAAGAAAATCCTGGTGATCTACTTATGGAAAATCAGCCAATGAAAACCTTGTAGAGCAGTTTTACTCTACGTACATACATGGGATACATACATACTCTACATACATCGGAATTGACACGATGGTAACTGTAAATGGAAGAAGTGATATATTTCTCAATAAAAGTTCTGTTTGGGTTGTGGTGTTTGAAGAACTGAATTCATTCATTCACTCATTCATGCATTTTGAGACACTGTTAGTTTCTCATTGGAGAATAAACAAGAGAAATTGCCTTATTTTATTAAAGAACAACAGGACAAGAATCAATATCACCTTTTCCAGAGGTCATTGGTAGGTTGTTTCTTTGGCCTTTAATTTAAAAACATTTCTTAAAGTGCTTATTTGAAGGCAGGGACAAGCTGGATCTCTGTGTGTCTAACTGCCCTTTAAAGTTCAGAGTAAATCATGATTAATAAAAAAAGAAAAAGTTATGGCTCAGCTGGTTTTCACGTGCAGTCCACTTGGCCTTATTTCTTTTTCCTCTCAGCATAACCCAAATAGGCATGTGTAACTAAACTTGACTCACATTAAAATAACCACACCATTTCAACAAAAGATAGCCAAGGAAGAAAAAAAATCAGTCTTCATATTTAAGTCAGTTAGTCCTTTTTTAATAAATTTGAATTCATTCATCAACAAGTTTCATATTGTATCTATCACTCAATTTTGCTGTTTTTTTTATGTCAAATAATACCAAAAAATTACATCAATGTGCTTAAGCAAAACTGGGTTTTAATTTATCTTTACAATGAAATGAAATCAACAAAGGAACTGATCATGACAGCAATCGTCTATTCCTACTGGGATAATCCTGTACTTACCTTGAATACACTCACTGACTTGTGAAGTAAAAATACGAGCTGCGTACAGCCAGACACATCAATGGGCTGGCTCTATGGAGAGGCATGGTATTGTGAGCCACTCTCTGGGAGGTCACTGTTTACCCAGGTGTTGGGAATTGAGTATTTCAGGAAAACACGGCACCTTTCAATGCAGTAGAAGAGGTAATCAAGCCAAGGCACGCTAGCTAGTGTCCTGGGAAAATTTAATTCACCTGGGCAGCTCTTTGCCCCTAGATTTAATTTTACTGAGACTGATGGCGACACTAAGAGCCAGAGTTGATTCTAAGAAGAACAAAATATTTCACCAATTGTTCAGTTTTCCTTACACAAAATGGCCAGAAATATGAACTGGTTTTCAGGTGGAGAGTAAAAATAAGAATTATGAAATGGTTTATATTTTCAAGCCAGGAGATTCAAAGTTGGCCATGTTTTCTTTTTAAACCACACCACTGTGGCACAAACACCAATGAGGTTATCTACTAGATGCGGAAAATGGACACCTACAGCTGCAATGTGCCTGTCCCCTTAAAACCAGTCCCAGACTTGTTTGGCATCATCTCTGAGGCTATCTCCTTGGTGAAAACATTGGTTCATGGTTGAACAGGAGAGAAAGATCTTTGATGTGAATGAATGAACACGTCAAAAGTCCTGGGTGCTGGCATTAAAAACTTGATATTGCAAATGTACGTGTAATTTTCAAACTTAAGGGATATTATCATGACGTACTTCCTAGTTCATTTTGGATCAGGGAAAAGAATGCCTCATGGTATAGACAGTTAAACCCTTCTATAGTCCTGGGGTTGATGAACAGGAATAACACTTATTTTAAAGATTACTAGAGTCTTACAAGCCTTTCTTTGTGTGGATTTATGTAGCTGAGCTCTTGAATTCTCGCAAGTCTATCTGAATATGGGTAGTAAGAAACTGTGTAGTAACAAGATTCTTCTGTACATATGAGCCCCTGTGAAGCATTTTGGAAAGACAGCACTACTTAGAAAATTAACTTTTTATTACTTTCAGATGCTGAGAACAAAATTCCACTACATCCCAAATTAAATCTTTCTCTCCTTATTCAAGAGTTCTGGATGTGGGTAACAGGCTACCTCATCTTAACGTCTGATGTCAGTTTCAGAACTCATCAGTACAGCTCACTCCCTGGCTCGAGTAACTACTGGGGAGTAATGAGAGGTCATTTTAACAAAACAGAGAACCAAGCTCAACTCTCCTCTGGTAGCACAGTCAGAAGTTCTGCTTCTCAATACTGCTCACAACTTTTAAAAATGGAGAAGCTAGAAAATAATTTTGTTAGAAGAAAAGTAGTTTTCTTCTCAGAGTAAAGCAAACACACACCCAAGGATCTTAAAAAGTTTTTTTTTTTTTACAGAATATATGTATGTATTTGTGTGTGTGTGCATGTGTGTGTATGTGTGTGTGTAGTTACAAACACTATTTATAGTATAGCTATTATGTTAACTTCATTGCAGTGTCTACAAAGTTGTGGATCCCAGTCTTGGTGCCAAATGCATATAAAAAGCTCAAAAGCTATTATGACTATACCATGCAAATTTATATCCAGAAAACCTTGGAAAGTAGAACTGCAGCTCTTCCGAGTCCCAGGGGGTCTCTGCCTTTGATATTTGGATACCTCAACTATGCTTCAAAAAAGTTTTTGAGTCACTTTTCTCCCAGAAAGAATTAATGTCACAGTTCTGAATAGTATAAACTGTACACTCAGACTGTCCATTCACTGCTCTTGTCCACGTTCATTTGCATTTTGGGGTCCCTCTTCTGCAAGTGGAGCTCACACCTTGAATCACTGGATACAGAAAAAGATACCTGAAGTATTGAAAGGGATAAGGTCTTCACAAATGTCTAATTTTCTTTAACATGTTAGCAATGATAAGGCCACTTACAAGGTTTTCCCAATCAGTGTAGCTTTTAGTATCCCCCACTGTTACCCGTGAAAAGAACTGTCAGAGAAAAGCCAAAGAGCAGCAAATCACTGGCTAGTCTCCAGCAAACAATGGAACTGGAGAGCAGCAGTCAGAAGAAGACTCTGAAGAAAAATACGAATGAAGACAGGGAAAGGGTATTTTGTGGATTATGTTTAGCCTGATGGTGAGTCTTGAACTGTTACAACTCCCACAAATAAAAGGTTGTTATGACCACCAAAGAAAAACCGAATGGTAGTCAGCTCATGGTGATCGTCCACACCCATAGCATCCTCTGGGAGAGCCGTGTCTGTCTGCACGGGGCAGACAGCCCTCCCTGAAAGTGTCGCACTAGACTCTGTCATTTGTTTTGGATAGAACAGAGAGGGTGAGGCATATGTGGCATTTTGAGATAAAATATTAATTTAGCAGTTCTTTTCTGCATATTTTACTTTTTTCCTCCAAATGCTTAACTTCACTGTGACACCTATTTGCACAACTGTAGTCATTTCAGTTTATGGATGCCTGTGATAGAAATATTGTTTACAAAAAATATATCATCTCTTTTTTTTCTTTAGAAAGATCTCATCTAAATAGTAAGTTAAGGTTGCGTCTATGAAACCAGTGCACCTTGTCTTGTTTCTACGAGCTTTAAAAAGTCCAAATACTGATGAGGCTGTGGATCAGAAGGAATCAGACATGACCGTGACTGTTGTCAGTGGCTCTCCTTTGCCTCCAGAGCACGGTCATGGGTCGCGGGGTGATGCATGGTGTGTATTGTTCATGTTCCTGCAGCGTCCTAGTGAGTCTAGGCAGAGTTGGATGTGCTTATGGCATGTTTCAGATACAGAAATAAAGGCATGAGGATGTCTCTTGGTTTTGAAAATTGAATAGTAGAAGTGTCTTAGCTTCAATCTTAACTCTAGATAACAGAAAATAATTCCATCACATAAAGAAAACTATGACATTGCATGCTGCTGTGAGAGCAAGAATAAGAAACAAAATCTTGGTAAATATACATATATATGCATATTGTGCAAACATATTTATAGTAACATAAGATGTAGTAAGAATGTTTGATAATGTAAATGCAAGGGGGAAGTCATCTTAGATGGTTTTCCCTTAGAGTAACAAATAACCTGAGACGCCAATGCTTTCCATTAGATATCAGGCCTAAAAATCCATATGAGATGGACAGCACATTTCTTGTGACTGAAATGTCAACTAAACATTGCCAAAATGTGCTACTGTTTTCCCATATGACTGGTAAACTGAATCTACTCCAAGTAAGCACACAAACACACTGTACATTACTTACAATGAGATGCCATTCACTCCCGATGGGTTCTCAAAGATGAATGTTCAGACATCACCATGGGATCTACCTATGTTCCAGACAACAGGTGAGCTCACTGCCAGCAACTCACCTCAGCCAATGAGCGGTCACAGGAAAAGTATGCCTGATGAAAAATACCCCTTCACCAAAAAAGCCAAAAAGTCTCCACTTAGTAAACTGAAAGAGAGGATATGAAGTGTGTGACTCATTTCAAACTAGCAATACCACTGTATGAGATTTTGAAGAGTAACTAAGAATTTCTTTCTGAATTGTAAACTAAAACATCTAATTTATAATAAGAAAAGACACATTTTGGGATGATACTATGTTTCACACCCTCATTCTCAAGGCATAATATTAGATGATACTTGTCCCTTTCAATTAAAAAAGAAAAAAAAAAAAAACTATGACTTTCTTTAATATGCATTCTGTGTTAAATTGTCCATAGCTGCAAAATGTATATATGTATGTGTATTTGTTTTACATACACATGGGCATTTACACCTGTGTGTATAAACATATACATATACATCCTCATATACACGTGTATTTTATATATATATGCTGAGAAAGTTCACATATATATACAATTGCGTATGCATATATGTGTGTGTCTGCGTGTGTGTCTGTGTGTGTACAGGTATAAAAACTTGACAGGCAGAGTAATATTTCACTCAGTGTTAAATGGAGTCTTTGAAAAATCAAGTACAGTCACTCAATTAACATAGTACAGCCAGTAAACTAAGTTGAAAAGAGAAAAAGTGAATGGAAACACGATCCTGGACCATCTGTCTATGGCATTCACATCGGTTAGATCAGGGATTTTTATTTTGAGCTGCGAAGACCTCCTCCGTAGATGGGTCTTCTTGTGCGGGATGATTCTGTCCCCCATGTGTCGCCCATGGCCTTCCCGAGGCATGCTTTGTTTCCTGTACTGGATTCCTGAGTTGTCAAAGGATATTGCTGAATTCCTGGTATCACCAACACCGCCTGCAACCTCATTCATTTCATTGTGAACCTCCAGTGATGTTAACAGAATATTTCCATGAGCATCCACCTAATTGGAAGAAAGTGAACATCATTAGACAACTAGCATGCCAATAAATTTGATTTACATATGTAAACCCAAGATAGACTTTCGTCCTACAATCATATCACATATATTATGGGAAATTGCACAGCTGTTAAGCCCAGCACTCCGTTTTATTGGAAAATGTCATTTTGGAGGTTTAACTGCAGTTTAGAGGTTTTACATCCTTGATTTAAAAGTTCTCACATAGGAGATTAGATAAAATAACAGGAAATTCTTCAAATTGAATTTGCATATTATGGATACAAATCCTTACTGAAGAGAAAATAAAACTCAAGATGTTAACTTAGGTGTTATAACCATTTTATACAACTATGCACTGGGTTGAAACTATTCTGCCCCATTCTCTGGAAGTCAACTCGTCCCCTTTTCTGAGGATATGAAATATCTATATTATCCTGGAGAAACTAACAAATACTCCTGTGACATTGGTGGGTTAGGTTGCACCTAAACCAGACACTCACCCAAGTAAGAGCTCTTGGACCATTATGGTCCCGGCAGGAGGCCTCCTTTGTAGGCTGTATTTAAAGTAGACTAGGAGCCCTGGTGGCACAGTGGTTAAACATTCAGCTGCTAACCAAAAGATCTGCAGTTTGAACCCACCAGCCACTCCTTGGAAACCCTATGGGGCAGTTCTACTCTGTCCTAAAGGGTTGCTATGAGTTGGAATTGACTTGATTGCAGTGGGTTTATAGCTCCTTCCACATTAGAATCCAACTTTAAACTTATAATTTTCGTCTGTGCTAAATTCAGCTCCAGAACATTCATGATGAGGCCAACAGGTACCTAATCCATGTTTTTGTTAACCTGGCACAGAGTTTTCAATAGAACGATCCAGAGGCTATATGTCCCCAGTGAAGTCATTGCTGGATGAGTTTGGAGCTTCTCCCCCTGAGGAGTACCAGTCAACATCAAGCCCTCTTCAGTCTGTTGCACTGTGCCCTAGGGAATCCCTGTTGCTGCCTGCCTGGCATTCCCCCATCTAGCTCCCGTTCCTTTTCCTGGAGGAGCATTTTCCTTTCCTTCCTTTGTCTGTGGAAATCTATTTTTTTCTCGTAAAACTAGATTAAGCACCTATGGCTTCCTCTGTGAGGCTTTCACCACATTAATTATTTTGTAGAGGGATAATTCATCTATATTTGTGTCTTTCCATCTTCTGAATTTCATTGAAGACAATAAGCTAGATGTGCAGGAGGTGAGCTGAGAAGGGCACCCTGGCTGAGAAGAGGCAGGAGCTTGAGGGTCCCCTGAGCAGCACGGCCCTGTACTGAGCTCTGACCTGTCCTGGCCACGGGTGAGATGGTTCCCCAACACTATGTGTGGCCCAGACACAAGAAGAGCTGCAAGTGTCCACAACCACTCAGGCTTTGGCAAAAAGATTCCGGTAAAAAAAAAAAAAAAAAGACTCTGAAATGTCTACATCATGGTTTGGGAACACCATTAAAGGTCATTCAATTATGCTTGTGGAGAGAGAGTGGTGGTAGGCAGGATAACAGCCCCCAAAGATACCCAGAATTTGTGAATATGTTACCTTACTTGCAACAGAGACTTTGCAGATGTGATTAAGGTTATGGAGCTTAAAATAGGGAGATTATCCTGGATTATCCAGGTGGACTTATTATAATCATGTGAGCTCTTAAAAGCAGAGAACTTTCTCTGGCTGGAAGCAGAAAAGAAAGAGAGATGCAACAGAGGTGAAAGCATAGAGATCTGAAGCACATGAGGGACTCCAATGCCTTCGCTTGAGGTGCCACAGGGAAACCATGAGAGGATGTGGACAGACTATAGAGCTGAAGGAGGTCCTCAACTGACAGCCAGCAAGGACACGGGGACCTCAGTCCTACAGCTGCAAGGAACTTATATGGCCAACAACTTGAATGAGCAGGAAGTGGATATATCCTCAGAGTTCCCAGAAAGGATCTCAGCCCACTGGCACCGTGGCTTCTGCCCTGTGGGATGGTAAGCAGAGGACCCAGTCAGCCATGCTGCAGTGGACTTCTGAACTGCAGACTGTGAGAGAATAAATGGGTGTGGTTTTAAGCTTTTAAATTGATGGCAATTTGTTATGGCAGAGCAATCAAAACTAATATATACAGGAGGTAACAAAGAAAATTTAGGTGGAGCAATAGCCTTTGAGATGTGCCTCAAAGGATCAGTAGAACTTTTCCAGGCAGAAGGCAGGAAAAACATCACAATCAAAGGCATGAAGAATCTGAAATGGTTGACAAAGGCCAGCTAGTGGAGTGGGACCACAGACACAGAGACAATGAGTTCATAGCACAAGGCTCCTGGCACATGGGGCTGTTGCTATTGTTACCACTGTCACTGACATCTTCATGGCATTCCATCATGATAGGGAAGCCTGCCTAATGAGGAACCTTGGGAAAGCAATGAGGGCCAAGCCATGAGTGTTCTCTGTATGTCAAGCTGTTGGATAAAGAGTGGAGAATTTGTGAGAAGTAACCAATGAGAGGGGCTGTAGCTGGAGTGCACTGCATGGTTTGTTTCTTTTTGGTCCATCTGACCACAGGTTTGGTCACTCTACCCTCCTGCCACTATAACAAAGCAAGTATGCCCTGTAGGACCCACCAGCACACTGGTGAACCCACACATTGCCCACCACTCACTTCTGCATCTCAGCAGGTGAGAGGAACAGAGAGAGCTACTCACCACCCTGTTCCCACCTTGGGACCCCAGACACCTTGCCCCTTGGGCTCCCTGCAGAAACTTCTGAATGGCCCAGGAGAAGCCTGCCCCCCATCAGGCTCTGGTGGACTCTTCCAATGAAGCTACCCCATCTGTCACCTTGAGTAGTGGAGTCTCAGGCTCATTCTATTGAGAACTCACCAAGCTCCTAGATAGTCCCCCTGGTGCTAACTCCACCCAGCAACCACCTTTCCTGCGCAGCAACAGGAAAGACCTACATGGAAAGGCAGAGACTGTGCCCTGCAGGATGAGGGGTGCCACATGGAAATGGTCCTGTGCGGGACAAAGTCTCTGTAGCACTGACCACAGCCAAGTCTGGAGTGGCTCAGGCTACAAATAGGCCAAGATGACCAATTTCTATTTGCTGTGTCTGCACCATATGCTGGTGCCTTTTGTGGAAACAAGTTCTTGGGAGGAGAAGGGGGTCTTGACAGAAGAATATTAGGGTTTTGTTTTATATCCAGTGTGGGGGACAGTTCAGTTTTGTGTTCAGGAGCACCAGGAATCTTAGATTTCTGTAAAATTTTGGAACTTCTCTCCTATATCAGCTCTTCTTGTTTTCTTTCCTGGAATTAGTAACAGTTAAACCCTTAAAATGAGTAAGTATTCACTGGTCCTCCGGATTTAGTGAATATCAGTGGTTTGGGAGACCGAGTCTCTGATCACACTGAGAATGTGGGAGAAAAAAGTCACCAGATAAACTAAGAAGTGGTTAAAAAAGGAGTAGAGAGCTGAGGAAAGGCTAGAAGGAGAGTGAGTGTCCAGGAAGCTCTGAACAGCAAACAGCCTTCTGTGGAGTTTGCCCAGGAGTTGTGGAGTACTAGAGTCCGGAGTGGTCACGTACTCTCCTGAAGAAGGAGGGTGACTTGAACCTGTCTTGGGTCTTGTGGGCAGCTAAGTATAAAGCAGCAGGGAAGAGAGGAAGACAGGGCTTCACACATGGATTATACTTGTCTGTCTCCTCCAGCACCTTCTATTGTGACCTAGGTGGTGAATGAGCGAATGGCTCCCTGCACATTGGGAGTCTTGACATGGAATGGGGTTAGTGGGGGGAATCAGCTAGTACAATCTCATTAAGTCCGTTTATTCTAGTCCTAGAGTGAATAAACATGATACCCCATCAAACTGATTTTGAATCATAAGAGAAAACATGAGGCTTTCACTTAAAGAGACTTAATAAATTGAGGTAGTTTATTAAAAACATTTAATTAGATTTCATTTACATATCCAACATTTAAATCTACGTAAATAGTAGGCTAATATGTATAAAACTAAAACTAAAATTGAGTCAGAGAATAATCAAAGCTAGAAGATGCTTATTTTTTTAAAATTAGTATGTAGAATTTATTCTTTTCATTAGTAACTACATATTAACTAGAACCTCAGAAGACTGAAATTGTTTTTCTGAAGGTTGTAATGTTTTAGATGGAACAAAACCATCAGATGCAGAGCACCTCCCTGGAGGTGGGGTGGCAGAGGGGCAGCACCCAGCTGACTCCTGGTTATCTATCTGTGTAAGATGATCACTGCTCACTTCTCTGCAGTGGGCCTGTGTGAGGTGTGGGCCCCAGAGAGGAATAAGAGAAAGCCCTTGCCCTTAGGGAGTCTAGCAGATGAGAGCTTCATATAATCAGCGGGTGCATTCAAAACAGTACTGCATATTGCCCTTTACACGCATTTTTAAATACATGCTGACAATACCATCTCTTTCTAGTCATCAGAAATACTGCCTTAAAAGCTCCTTTTATAAAAATCCAGGGGTTATAATTAGTAGCACTGTAGAAAGAAATATCAAATAAAGAAATGTCTTTTCTTTAAGGAAGGAAGTATTTTAGAATCCCTTTATTCAGATGAACTTTGTCAGTGCTATGACTCATAGTTTTACCCGGTTTTTAAAAGACACAGTTCTGAGCCTTCCCTTCTCCTCACTTGAAAAGCGAGGAAGCGTACGGGTTCAGTGGGACCAAATGATGAAAAATACCACTCATTCTTGAATACAAGTGACATGAGCACTTCCCATGTTCATGTCCCGGTGGGGGCATCTGGGCCCATGCAAAGAATTGGATACCATCTGGTAGAGAAGACGTCACGGGTGCAGGGAATATAAGGGACATGCCACTTCCCAATCACAGAGCATGTGCTTTGGAAGTTGAGAGAAGTGGGACAAAACCAACTGCCTGGAGGAGGAAGTGATAGAGGCAAGATGGGGACAAGGAGGAGGAAAAATCAAGAAAAATATTATGAAGGAGAGCATTTGGCTTAGGCTTTGAAGGGGAGGCGATGTGGATGAAGAGGGAAGGATCCTGGTGGAAAGAACAAGATAACGGATGGCAGAGAGATAATAACTTACATGGTGGTTTCAGGAACAGCACAGGTAGAGGAAAGAAGACGTGACAACAGGGTCAACCGGATATTAGTTGATATTTTAGGTTGTGTGATAAATTTGTATAAATCAATGCCCGTTGTGGCCAGTGCCAGGTGTTTTAGGAATGATCTCATAAGGGGAATGCATTTGATAATGATCTTCAGTCTGTGCCCGTGAACACTGATGGAGGAGACTTGCCCTACGGGGAATCAAGCCCACCTCCTCTAATTGTTTCCTATCAACACCACTAACTATGCACAAAATTGAAGTACTCCCTGGGGCTCAGATATTGATGGCTAGCTTGTAGCTGCTTTAGGTCACAGCTTAGGTAAGGTAGGTCTGAAGAGCCAGTACAATTTTACATTATCCTTATTTCAGGGTGGTGGATTCTTATAGTGTAATGGAAATAATAATGCACATTGTAATGGTAACAGTTATTCTAGTGTTGAAAGGATTCTGAATATATATTGAATTAATAAGATCTTAGAGTAAAACAATATGGTTGTTTTACTGATAGTTTTGCATTTAAGTATTCAACATGAACCAATGTGTAGAAAAATTTACACCAAAATTACTATAAGATTTTTTTTTCCTCTGAAAGAATTAAGGGGTTGCTAAAACTGGTTTAATCTTAAGAATCAGACACTTTAAACTCACATTTCCAAAAGGGGTGCTAATTTTTTCCTAACATCTAGACTTTAAGTCTTGACATAGATGGAAGTTGTTGTGGGTGAAATATAGAAATATCCTATATAGAACAATAGTTGACATCCAATTTTTAAATTATTTTATAAATATTCCTTATTTTGAGGGGTCCTGTCTCATATCTGCTATAATTAGAACCACTGATTTCAATGTAGTTTTTCTTCCTGCTATGTAACCTTGGCAGATGTCGACACTCAGAGACTGAAAACCTCTAATGCAGAATACATCACTTTTTTCCTAGAATCTGTTGCCAGACTGCACCTAGTTGATATCTCATTTTCTACTTACCTTCAAGCTTCTAAATAAGTAGTATACTCTATTTTTAGAAGGATAAGATGTTATTTGTCCCATGAGGAATGAAGTCTTGCACTTTAGTAAGAAGAATGACGTCAAAACTGCAGCTCTGATTCCCTGGCAAGAATTTCAACTTTCTGACATCTCATGAAATTCAAATACTTACTGATCAGCTTGCAAAAATATCACAAGGCTTTGTTATGGATTCAATGACATGTTGAAGTCTTAACCTCTAATTGTGAACGTGACCTTGTTTGAGGTATCTTTGAAGGTATCAGTTAAGTTAATGACGTCATACAGGAATAGGGTGGGTCCTAATCCTATATGACTGGTGTCTTATAAGAGAGAAGATGGCCACATGAAGGTATATCTACAAGCAGCAAAGGAATGCCAAGGATTTCCAGAAACAAACAAAAAACCAGAAACTAGAAGAAAGACATGGAACAGCTCCTCTCTCAGAGGCCCCAGAAGGAATTGATATGGCCAATACCCTGATTTGGACTTCTAGCCTCCAGAACTATGAGACAATAGATTTTAGTAGTTTTAAGCCACCTACTTTTTGGTATTTTGTTACAGCAGCCTTAGGAAACTAAGACAGCCTGTGACAATAATATGTGCATTCCAACCGAAGACTTCATCTTGGGTATAGAAACAACTCAGGAACAAATAGAGGTTAAGCACAAATAAACTACAGTCAAGGCTTATACTGTACCACTGGTGTGAGGAGAAACTATGTGAATATGTGAAAAATTTGAGCATTTATGGGTCAATTAACTAAGTTAAAGTATTGTATAATTACTCATGGTTTTATAGAAGGATTGATAAATTAATAGTCCCAAAGGCATGGAGCCCTACTAGGTGGCCTGCAGTGTCCCTGACTGCACAGTCCTCCCTTGGGTACCTTTCAGGACCCAAAGGTGGTCTTTGAAAAGAAAATGCCAGTGGGTCACTGTTGGTTGGGGAAGGATAGACCTCTGTGCTCAGGTGCTTAGCTCCCATCCATAGCATGGAAAAGAGGGCTTGCTAAGGTTAGTGTTTTCAAAAGTAATTCCTTTGTAGCACAGAGGGCTATACTTACAACCAATCCCAAGAGATAGTACTGAAGATTAATAAGTAACTAATCACAAAGGGCTGTGTATAACCTATGAAACAACTGGCCTGTATCTAGTGCCATTTCTATTTTGCATACAATTTGTGATTCTTTTTCACTTTCCTTTAATTCATCCTTGAGATAAACTTATTGGCAGGTTCATTTCTACTTAAAATTATCGCTAAATTCTTAGGTGTCATTGGGAAAAATTTTTAATGCTTATCTTTATGGGTATCAAATGTGCACTTAGAATTAGTACATATGCCTTTCTTTGCATGCTGATTTTAAACCTTAAAAGCTGATGTACAGTTACAGAGTTTTAAAAATATGAACACATAAATGCTTTAACAAAATTGCCAGTAAAACAGAGAAAAAATTCTCAGGAAAGCAAGCAATAAAAATGATCTTATGAATAAACTTAAATTTTCCACTGCCTCAGATTTATAATATAGTTTTTCTAATTTTATGCTAATTTTCTCTGTGGATGTTAGAGGGTTTTATCTTTTTATTTAAGCTTCACACTCAAAAGATATTTCTGTAGTAAAGCAATTTGACTGTTTTAAACAGTTTCATTAAGTACAAAGGAAAAACATTTATAACCTGTTTAAATTAACAGACCTGTAGGGTAGGGTTAGGGAAGCAGCACTGTGTGTGGGTACACGCTCATGTGTGCACACGTGTGGCTGCATGATGGAATCAATAACGAGGGATTCCCGTTTCCTTGGCAACCACACGACCAGAGAATGCTATGCATTCATTGCAAGATGCAAGTCTATTTAGAACCTAACAGTGTGGTACTAAGTTCATTTTCCAGTAAGAAATTCAGGATGATTTTGCCCGTGGAAAAGCCTGGTTTTATTCACAAATTCTGGGTTTCTCTGACCAATTTTATGTTTTGCCGAGAGAATGAAATCCATTTGCATTCTCTCTGTGTCATGCATCATTAACCCCTGTCCCTACTATGTGACAGCTCTGAGGCTGTAGGTACCAGCAGTGCTCCAAGCAGTTGCCTGCACTCCTGTGTGAGGCACGTGCATGGGGTGGCACTAACAGCATAGTAAGGAGCAAGAATTAAAAAAGCAAAGATCAAAACAAACTCAACATGTTAACAGGTGGAAATATCTATTTGAGAATTTGATGCAATGAAAGAGGTGGAAGGAAAAATAAAGATTATATAGAGATTATAATATGCTTTAACTAAAAAATTATTTATAATTACAACAAAATATTGCTTTCCTTAAAAATAAACTGATAGAACATCAAAATAATTGGGTTATTCTGTAATGAAAGGATGGAAGAATGGGTTGAACTGGGCTGGAGGTGGCTGGACCTAATCCTTTTTCACCCTTGAAGAGAGAGCCTGGAGGCTTCCTAAGGCATTGCACCCTCCTCTGCCTGGTCCTGAGTTTTGGCAAAATGAAACCAGAGAGGAGCTAGGGCTGGGGCCCACCAGGGAGCTCCCTGACCAAATGCCACCCTGAGGGATGGCAGCCTGCCCTACAGAGTATGAGCAAGGAGTCAGTCATCCACCCTTGTGGAAAGAACAGTGGTGAGCTGGATAATCAAACTTGTAATTTTACAGCCAAATACATATTTAAAAATTTTGGGAAAAAATGTTTCTACATGCCAGATTTGGGCTCCACTCCCTAGAGTTTTATTAATTCTGGTATGCACAGGTTCTGTTGTTTTTATGGAAAACTCGGAAGATTTTGGCTTCTTCAGCTTCTCCACTAATTTTGGTTTTATGTAAAATTCAGTGACTTGCATGAGGAAATAGCTCAGATTATTGTCAACAAGACCATACAATTCCTACTCAAAAGGCCATGAAAGCAGATGCAGTGACTGACTAGCTGTGAGGGGCAAGGTGGTGTCCCTGAATAGTATGTATGGTCAAGGCAATGAGCCACCTACCCGGTTGCTTTCACTCTTTGAACGGTCATTCTTTGCCTTGGCTGTCTTTTCTGCAAGCTTCTTCTGCCTCTGAGGGCCTCGTCCAAAGAAAATGTAGTTGACAAAGGCATACTCCAGAAGGGCCAGGAACACAAAGACGAAGCAGCCCATGAGGTACATGTCAATGGCTTTGACGTAGGGGATTTTGGGCAACGTCTCCCGAAGGTGCGTGTTGATGGTCGTCATTGTCAGCACAGTTGTGATCCCTGTAAAAGAAATAGAAGGTGAGAGGTGGTCGCTTTGCTGCATTGCTCTTCATTTTTCATTTTTCTTTTGTATTTTCTCACACATCTTGAAGTGATTGGAGAATTATGGATTGACTATTATTGGGTGGTGGAAATGCAATAGAGCATACAACTTGTCATTTGGGCAGAACATCCCACCTGTGAACAGGAAGCAACATCTCTGCTCTGGGAATCATCCCCACAGGGGTTCACATTGTCAATAGAGAGGATGGAATGTTAAGAGAAGGAGAGACATCTAGAGCAGCAAAGTAGAACGTGCTGTTTACGAAAAGTGGAGGAAATGAAAATAAGTCCAGGATTTAACATAAAACATGAATGCCTGGAGGAATCCTCCAGGCCCAGAGATGAGTCGGGGGGTGGTCTACACCTGGAAATGTGAGGTCACTAATGTAAGGGATTAGTGAGATCCCAATTGTAAGAAGACATCTCTTACTACCGTGCTTATTTGAAGCATGGGGAATAAAGCAATGTTTTCCAAAGTTACTATTAAGGATGCGATCCAGTCTTGAGCTCAAAGAGTAAGGAATAGTTGAGTGGTGCTCCTGAGGGCAGATTATCTCACAGAGCGGTTTCCCTCTGCACCTAAGAAAGAACATCTTACATAAAAGCTGCTCAAGAGATATTTCCTGAAGTCAAGAGTTAAGTATTGTATTCAAAGCATAGTATCACACCACACTCTGGGGTTACTGACCAGATCCTTTTTTTTTAGTTTTTAGGTCATTATATTGAATTCTTTCTGTAGAATCTTGTAAATTACCTCATTATTTACCAAAGTCATTGTTTCCCTTAGTCACTAAAGCGAGTAAATTCAGAATAAGTTTAGTCACTAAAAACATCTAAGAGAAGGGACCACATTTTGCAACTCTAGCATAGCAAAGGACACAGTTCTTGCTACACAAAGATTCAGTACTGAAGAATCTGAGGCCACAGAGAACAGGGGACAATCAGCGCCATGACCAGAGCTTGTTGAATTAAGCTACTCTAGCAAGAACGAAAAGGCATGAACTCACTTCTTGGTGAAACAGTAACTACTCCAGTTACTGTCTCTCTTGGCATGCTCTCTTGGAGATAATACTTTGAAATATTAAGCTGTCCCAAGGTTCACAAGAGCCAATGGGTGGAAACAACCTAAATGTCTATCAACAGATGAATGGATAAACAAAATATGGTATCTACATACAATGGAATATTATTCAGCTATAAAGAGAAATGAAGTCCTGATGCATGCTATGTCATGGATGAACCTTGAAAACATTATGTTGAGTGAAATAAGCCAGACACAAGAAGACAAATATTGTATATCCCACTTATATGAGAATAGGCAAATGAATAGAGACCAAAGTCTATTAGTGTTTACCAGGGGTGAGTGGAAGGGAGGGGGAAAGGGGAACTCACTGTTTAGAGGGCAAGGAGCTTCTGTTAAGGGTCATAGAAAAATTTGGAAATGGATAGTGGTAATGGTCACTACTTGCACTGTAAAAGTGGTTGAAATAGCAAATATTCTGTTATATATATTCCAATGCAGCAAAAATTAAAAAACAAACAAATGAAATCTCAAGGAAGCAAGGCAGCTCCAATGAGGGAGTTTTCTGTCACCTGCAATTGGTGCTCCAGGATGTGATTGTGATGTGTCTCCCCAGACCCGGTGGAGTGGGCTGGGTCAGGCCTTCTCTCCAAAAGGAGACTTTCAAAGGAAGGAAGCCACAGAGAGGACCTGAGGCTGCAGGCTGAGCTCACCACAAGCCCCTGTTAGACAGGGAGGAGTGCTCTCTCAGAGACACTCGTGCTCTCTCCATCTGACCCCTGAACTTCTACCTAAAGAACACAGGAGAACTGAAGAATGGAGGTCGTTATTATGTGTAGTGACTGCAATCCATGATTTCTTAGGGTAGTCAGAATATTTTGAGATTCTCCTTTAAACATAACATTCATATGCACCTGGGGAGCCTTTAAATTTGAAAATGGCAATGGCATAATTACAGTTTACAAATAAATGTTAAAACTTCATGTTAATGCTGAAAAAATTGTTTCTCACCATTATTCTAAAATGTTGTAATGTCGCATCCACTATTTTTTTTTTTTTCTGTTTAAAATAGCTCTGGGTAGCCTTGCTGCTGCCCTGCCTCTCCATTTGGCTCCGCACAGACATGGATGTGGTAAGGGTTGGAAGTGAGTGCTCCAGTCTTTCTTGTTCTGGCTCACATGAGCTCTTACCTTAAAAGGCTGATTGATGCATTTTTTCCTAATTCTTCTGTCATTTCACCTCCTAACTAGAGCATCGTAGACAGTGTAGACTGTGTGGTCCCCAGCCTAAATAGTGGAACCACACCACCCAGGCCAACCCTCAGCTCTGTCACTTCCCAGCAGGTGACCTGAATAATCCCAATGGGCTTGTTTCATCGTCTGGGGTGTTGTGGAACTAAATGTTAACACATGAAAGCAGTTGGCGATGTGCCTAGTAAGTTGTGACTGGCATTATTAACAACAACAACAGATAATTACTGTCACCATTGCAGAATAGTTCTTTGGAAACCTCTAGTGTTCTTCATCAAAGCCTACGCTTTGCACCTCTGCCTTATTGTCCCCTGTGCTTGCAGAAGGGCTCCACCATCTTGCAATACGAGAGACTGACGGGGTTGTGGTCTCTGCATTCTTTATGCACTCACCAGGCTGATAAATTTTTCTTCTAATTGTTAGCCTTAAATTATTTCTTATTTAGATTGTGTTAATGAAATATTGCATCCAAAAAACTGTATTTATAAAGATGATTATCAAATAAAACTATAATTTTTTTGTATCATTTAGTTAAAACAGATTTTATGTCTCTTCTCTGTAATCAAAGTAATGTAGCCTAAATTATATTAACATAAATTTTCACTTTTTAAAGTACTGATACTGCTATTCACTGATAGTGGACTTCAGATTTTTGAGTAAGACCACTGAGTCACCACTTCCAACTTGCAGTGTAGTGGTTACAATACTAGTAGCTCAATGTCACTGAGGTCCAATATGTGGCCAGGGGGAGCCTCAAATCATGAGAAGCATGCAGCAGCTGCACAGCACAGCCACCTGCAGAGCCAGCACCTCCTTCTCAGTTGAAGAAGCAGAGCGGGCTCAAGTTGCCCTCACCTGAGGGTCCGCAGAGCCCTGAGCCAGCAGGAGGGCACCGACAAGGGTCTCTGCTGTGCGCCCCTCTGTGCAGCTACAGAGCACCTAGGACCCCACTGGACAGGAACGAACTCCTTGTGCACAGCCACTCAGTGATGCAGTTTCATAATAATCAGCTGAGTAGAGAATAATGTTTCCTAAAATAGAAGTCTTCCTCTAATAATTAGAAAAAAACTAAAAATACTATAATGCATAGTATATATCATACACAGGCTAATAATACAGTTGTCAAATGACCAATGGCCAGAAAAGATTTCTAGAGCTCTTGGGGATCACTCAGAATCTAATTACATATTTTAATCCCCATTAAATTGTGTAATTCCAATTATATGCTATAATATTTGACTGTTTTTTTCTGAGTTGAAAAAGAAGAATGCACATTTAATCAAGTCTTCTTTCTGGGTCACAGAATAATTTTGAATAGGAGATGTTATTCCTTGCTTTAAAATTACTGTCAAAAATACTTTTATTATGCAAATATTCTGCAAGCATATTTTTCCTTTCATGGGCATGAAAACTCACATCTGAGCCTTATAATTAAATTAACACATCAAGGGAATCGTGCATGAAATTGGTGTTTCAAGATAAAATGTGACTATATAGGCAAGATTGGTGTAATGATGTCAAAAAAATTGTTGTTGAGCTATAGCTTTTGAACTCTCTTAATACTGTAATGATACCTTTACTCTACATTTTAAATATCATTTCAAAATAACACATACCGAGGGCAACTCTAGCAGCAGATGCATCATAATTGATCCAGAAGGACACCCAGGATAGAATCGTAATCAGTATAGAGGGCATGTAAGTCTGAAGGATGAAGTATCCAATGTTTCTTTTTAACCGAAAGCTCAGTGAAAGTCGAGGATAGGCACCTGAGGCAGAAAAACAAGGGTCATTAACTGTGGGAAGGACACAGCCGCCCCAACCGTGTGCTTTGATATCCACGGTCAACAGCATGCAGTTGAGGCACTGGGATAAGTCCACAAGCACACAGCTTGTTCCTGTTTGCCTGCTGTTTGTCTAGTGGTATCTATAGGGGGCCTGGGAAGGGTGGGGTACTTCAGTCTTTTTATAAGGTGATGATAAGGAGACCCTACTAAGGCTAAATACTCCAGAACAATCACTGAAAAACTCTGGAAAAGTTTTTAGATTAGAATAAATAAATGATGCCAAATATCTTGTTTATCATTTAATGAACAACTGTCCCCTTCTTGTCTGTTGTCAGCAGGAGATTTGACTCATGGATTTACTGGGCAAACTGGCTTTTACCAGTTGTCTTCTCAGTGCATCCAGAGTAACTGGTTAAACACCCTTTGTGTCAAAGGCGTTGGAAGCATTGACCCTAGACTGGGTGGTATAGCTCACGGACCACCTGGAAACTGGAGAAGCAGTTCTTGCCCCAGAAAAAGCCATAGTTTGCTCTGAGATGCTGTCTCTGACCACAGGAAAGGCAGTGAAGGAGCCTGGAGATACACCTGGTCATTCCTGTATGCAAACCCTAGCACTAATCCTTTGATGTGGACGCCTCACTCAGCACACCTTGGAACCTGTCACAACCCCCACCACCACCACCATTAAAGACTGAGAAAATAGCCACATTTAGTTTTACAGTTGCCTGATCTGTTTTGTTTTGTTTAGTTTTGCTTGGAGCAAGGCAAGAGTGACTTCTATTTATTAACTCCTTTATCAGTTCCAATCCTCCAGGCTCCTTATCTTCTGTAGTCTAATGAAGCAGCTTTAAAGTTAACCAGTGAAAACCCAATGACCTTCTCTAGCCATCAAGTTCCTTGACTCCTCCTCTACCTCTTCTGGGGCTGGTTTTCTCTTCCAAGAGATTCCTACATCCTCCCATTGTCTTTTAGTCGATTCCAACTCATAGTGACCCTATAGGACAGAGTAGGACTGTCCCATAGGTTTTCCAAAGAGTGGCTGGTAGATTCAAACTGCCAAGCTTTGGGATAGCTCTTAACCACTGCACCACCAGGAACCCCACATCCTAGGCTCCAGGAAATCTTGCCTTTCCTGGCCTCCATCTACTCCCAGCCTGACAGGCTCTTGTGCACTCCTGTGTCCAGACTTTGCTCCATGTTCCTTCCAAATTTTGCCCCGTTTTCTTTTTTTGAGCAGTTTGATTCACTCATATGACTACGTAGAAGATAAAAGGCTTTATCTCCAGGCCTCTGACTTTAGCATCAACCACATTTTCAGCCAGAATTCCCTAAAGGAGAAAAAACATCTTACAGGGCTGACAGCCTGGAAAATTTCCTCCACACTAGGTTTTTTGTTTGTTTTTAGTTTTTTTGTATAGTTTTTTTACATAACTCTGATCAACTACACACATCATATTGTCATCATAACACAAACATTTCCTAGTTGTTACAAATTCTGTGTAAACACACTTTTAAGTCTTCCTAATTTTCCACCAAATACACACACTTCCATTTTATACTTTACAGGTACATATTCCTCAGTGCTGTAGATTTAGATTATTTCCATTTTTTAAATTATAAATAATAGTATTAAGAATATCTTTGAGCAGAGCTCCTTTGATATATTTAAACTTATTTACTTAGAATGAATATCCCAACAGAGGAATTGCTACACCAAGGGTTGAGAACTTTGATTCATATTGTCAAATTATTTTGCAAAATAATCATACCAGTGCGCACTGCCACTGTCTGTACTTTATAAAAGTGCCCATCTCACCTGCAAATATTACAATATTACATGACATCTGTTAAAAATAACTTTTGCTAATCCCCTTGAGAAACATTTTTCCTTTCATTCATCTTTAATTGAATACTTCCTATATGTTTGTTTTTCCTGTTTTTTTTTTTATTGTTGTAATTAAATGAAGTTCACATTTCAAGTTAGTCTCCCATACAAAATTTTTGTACATACATTGTTGAGACCCTAATTGCTCACCCTATTCTGTGACAGTACACTCCTCCTTTCTGCCCGATTCCCCATGACCATTCAACCAGCTCCTAACTCTCTCTGTTTTTCCTGTTACAAATTATCTGATTATATTATTTACTCATTTTTCTCATTTCTCTTATTATTTCTACTTACTCATTTAAGTGCTTTACATGCCAACCCTTGCTCATATTCTCTGTAAGCATCTTCCCAGCTTTTCATTTTAAAACATTGATGAATTTGACTTGGACACGTATAGATACTTAAATTTTTGTGTGTATTTGAATCTATCCATTTCATTTTATTTTTCTCTGTGACTTTTAAAACTTTTTAGGCTTAGAAAAGCTCACAACAGAGCTCTACCCACACACCGATTTTGAAGCAATTATTTTACTGTTTGACATGAAGTGAAGATGCACATTGATTTTTGTTCCCAATCAGCTAACCAATTTTCCCAACACAATTAATGGAATACAGCTTCCCTTCGCACAGACTGGAGGCAACTCTATGTTTCATGTCATGCTCCGTGTACGTGGATTGCAGACACCAGGTGCCACAAGGCTGGGTGAGAGCCCCATCCTGGGCCATGCCATCTCAGGTCCTGGCCCTCTGCCCCTCCACACCGCTGTGAAGCATAGCTTTGACACTCACTGCCATCCCATATTTAAGTCTCCTATGGCTGATGGCTCCCTTTCAAGGTCAGAGTATGTACCCATGGTTTTCCAAAGTTAACTTCAGTTTTATTTCACACCACATCTCTGCAGTAGGCACATTATATTCTACCCAAAGTGGATTCTCTCTGCTCCAAGCTAATTGTTTATAATTTATGCCTCTGCTGCTTGGAACTCACCATTCCCTCCTTAAAACAAGTTCTTTCCTCCACAACCTTGATCAAATGCCACGTCTCCTATGAATTCTTTCTTCTTTTCTCCAAATATAAGTGATCACCCTTTTGAATTTTTCCTTCTCATTTTAAGTATAATTATTATATTTACTAAAGTGGGAGCTTCCTTAGTCAGTTGTCCAGTCCCGAAGGTAGAGTTTGTAATGTAACGAATTTTTTATACACTGCGATGCCTAGATAAACATCTACAACATCATAATCAATAAATACTTCCACATGTAGGATGAATGAAAATAGGAGTATTTGATTTAGTGAGCTTAATACCCAAAATGTTCAACATCTTTATCGGATCTCAGTTTACAATCCCATGGCAAATTCATATCTTTATTGAAGTAAATTTAATGTCTTCATTTGATCTTAGTTTACAAATCTATGGCAAAGGCCAGTAATAAATGCATTTCATATTACTTATTATTTGCTTCTCCGTGCTTCAGATATGTTTCACTACCTCCACTGTACCTGGGATAGTCTCTGTATGGGGCAGGATAGGTTGCCTTATGCTGCAGTAATAAATGGCCCCCAAAATCTCAGTAGCTTACAACAACAGAAATTTCTGTTTTCTCTCTTGTACTACATATCCACTTAGGTACCTCTGTTGGGACACTGCTGGACATTGTGACAGAGAGATAAGGGAGTATGTGAATCACATCCTGACCCACAAAAGTATCACACATACATCTCCTTCCATTTCATTGGCCAGAGCAAGTCTTATCATCAACCCTCAGGTTACTGGAGGGGGGTGTTTAAGGAAGGGCAACCAACATTTTGAATGATAATGCAACCTACTACACTCTTCCACTTTCCATTCTCCGAGTGAACTTAACATTTTCTCAAGTTCATCTTCTTCAGGGAAACTGTTCCCAACCAAGGCAAGTCTTGACACCCGTGCAATGAAATATGACTGATGCTATTCTGTAAAGAGTACTCCCTGCAATGTAAGAGTCCAGTGACATGAGTGCATAGTCAGATATTTGGGAGATAATCAGCAACCCTAAGGAAGGGAATACCAATTGATTTCAAAAATTTCTTAATCTCTAGAAATTTGCCAAGATTCTCATTTAACACAGAATTTAGAATTGTGAAAATATACTATTTTTATACATTTGCATAGTAAATACATTATATTTGTTAAAAGTAAAATATCACTTCACATCAATGAAACACTTAGGTATTGAGCACACACCACATCCCATCCCAGTTTCCGAGGTGGGGATGGTGAGTGGAGCAGAAAATAAAGATAATAAGAATGGAGTTTATACCCTCAACTGCCTTCAAACCGTGAAAGAGAGAGATATATGGGGAACCGACCTTGGGGGAAACTGAGGCAGGCGCTATACCATTGATAGAAAAACAGTCTACGGCACAAAATTGCAGTGAGTGGGGAGAGGCTTCAGGGTGTGTGAAAGGAGACACCGATGATTGAACAAGACTCCTCAGGCAGGGAGGGGAAAAAAGTTTTCATGGTAAATGGCTGAGCAGGGCTACATGAAGTCAAGCCTTCCCAGATGCAGAGATACAGGCCTCAGAGTGCTAATAAACAAGAGTTTCCACAGATGCTGAGACCTGCGTTTCCAGGAAAAGGTTTTTGCCATTTTACGTGCAACTTAGAGGGTTCATAAGTCTTTACGTAGCTCTGATAGGGAAAGTCCTTACACGAGCAGGTTGGAAGCCATGCTATATGCTATGTCTATGGGGAAAACTTCCAGAATGCTCATAGCCAATGGCCAGTGCTTTAGAGTTGAGTAGTGAGTCAGTTGCACCAAAGCAGACACTTCAAAACAGCAACAGAAGCTTAAAAGTTGCAAGAGAAATGCAGAGATGCCCTAAAGCCTGTGTGCTCATGCAGATGGGATCAGGCCCCCAAGTTGGTGCTGAGCCAACAGACAGAGCCACAGCCCCTGAAACACAAGTGCATCATTCCAATTTAGGGCTTCCTTGACAACACTGTCTACCGAAGATGCTGATCTCAACCTTTTATCCCATATGCATTAAAAGTAAAAATCAAAAATAAAGTTCTGGGTCCCTATGCAGCCAAAGTAAATACCACTCTGTGAGGTATAAATATTGTTGAAGAACTCACATAATAGATGGACGTAGAGTATCATGGCACCCTTGTGAAGTGATAAGAGCTATTCACATATATCCAGGAAGTAACATGCTCGTACTTTAGCAGCTGCAGGAAACCTAGCACATGCACATGGCCTCCCTCCCCACCCCCACAACTGTGGGGGGGCCCCTGCACCATTGCCTAAGAAGACTGTGAGCTCTCACAGAGTGCTGCTCTTGGGCCCCTTTAACATGCTGTCTGGTTCATTTAAAATCTACCATTTTACTTCATAATACAACCTAAAATACAAAATAGTGTTACCAATTTTCTCACTCTCCTTACTAGCCACTTTAATTACTATCCATTAAAAAAATCGATGAACTCCAAACTCCCTGAGGGACTGAATTGCTGGGCGGAGGGCTCTGGGGACCATGGTCTTGGGGAACATCTAGCTCAACTGGCATGACACAGCTTATAAAGACAATGCGCTACATTCTACCTTGGTGAGTAGTGTCTGGGGTCTTAAAAGCCTCTGAGCAGCCATCTAAGGTACTCCACTGGTCTCATCCCTTCGCGAGCAAGGGAGAATGAAGAGAACAGGATACAAGGAAAAGATTAGTCCAAAGGACTAATTGTCTGCAGCTACCAAGGCCTCCACTGGACTGAGTCCAGTACAGCTAGGTGGTGCCCGGCTACCACCACTGACTGCTCTGACCAGGATCACAACAGAGGGTTCTGGATAGAGCTGGAGAAGGATGTAGAGCATAATTCTAACTCACAAAAAAAAAAAAAAAAAAAGACCAGATTTACTGTCCTAACGGAGACTGGAGAAACCCCGAGAGTATGGCCCCCAGACACCCTTTTAGCTCAGTGGTGAAGTTACCTCCAAGGTTCACGGTTCAGCCTGGGAGTGGATAGCCCCATAAAACCAAATGAGACTAATGAGGTACAGCAGTCCAGTGACAAGGGCCAGAAGGCAGAAGGGGACAGGGAAGCTGGTGATAGGGAACCCAAGGTTGAGTAAGGATATTGTTGATGTGTTGTGAGATTGTTAACCATTGTCATAGGGCAACGTTTGTAATAATTGTTAAATGAGAAACTATTTTGTTCTATAAGCCTTCATCCTAAGTGAGAATAACAGCACAATTCGAAGAGCGCAGTCAATGTCACTGAACTGTGCATGTAGAAATTTTTGAAATGGTGTGTCTTTGGCTATGTGTATTTTCACCAAAAAAAAAAAAAGAAGTTGAGAAGTTAAAGGGTTGATATGTTGTGGGGTTGTTAACCAATGTTATAAAACAACATGGGTACTTCTGTTTCATGAGAAACTATTTGTTCTGTAAGCCTTCACCTGAAGTACAATAAAAAAAAATAATAATAAAATAGAGAAATTACATTAAACTAGAGAAAGATATTTCTAAAAAAAAAAAAAATTGAAAGAAAAGAGATACATGAAATGTAAAAGAGAATGAGAAAACAGGACTGCAGTTCAAAAAACGAGTTTCAAGGATTTTCTCAGCTGGGCAATAACTCTCTCTCTGATCCTCCACAGTAAAACCAGAGTGTTGAACCACATAACATTGGACAGGGGTATTTGAAGGATCTATGTTCAGCCTT